>JAOVYW010014833.1:0-36575 GCA_025775045.1 Hiodon tergisus | reverse complement strand
ACAAATATATAAATGGAATGAAACCCAGTAGGTTAAGTAGTAGTTCAAATCCCATGGGGTTAACTATATATATAACCCACAATTAACTCAGCATTTCTGAGAGAAGGAAAGGCCATTGATACAGAATAAAAGTTATTTACAGTAAAAATTTAAATAAATTAAAAAGTCAAAACCTTTACTCATAAGTCAGTCCCTGGATTAGTCTATTCTACCAGCTGGAGTGCGCTAAATTTTTTGCCTCATACTGTGTCAGTCTCGGCCATTTTTGGCATTATTATCCCAATGCTGTTTCCAGGGGTTAAATCAGATACCCATAGTTCATATCCCATAGTTCGTTTCCGCTGCTCGCATTCTTCGTAGACGTCTGCCCAACACACCTGCCCACATTCTTCATAGACGACCGGATCCACTTGAAAAAGCTGAAGTGTGCAGCGGCTCCTTTGAAATAAGAAGACAACCAAACTGTGAATACTTAACCAGTTCATCTAACACTTCCTCTCTGAGGAAATAAAACATACGCAGCTTGCCGATAGCAAGAAAACTGCAGCGTCGCACGTAATGCACTTAATACTCTAAGCAAAATCCCTACAGTTAATTATGTATCCTAATCAACCGTATTAGGTTAATGTTCCATTAACTGTAGATAATAAATGACTGACGTAACAGGCAGTAGGGGAAGAAGCTTCAGGATAAGCGTGGCTGAGAGGACCAGAGAAGGGGTTCTGTCTGGTTCTGACAGATCGTGACTATTGTCTGAGCAACAGTGTTGTTCTGTCAGTTGTAAATGAGGAAATGCTGAAATTCATAAAACTGTGTAAAACCGCTGAGATAAGTAGTTCTTTCTAGCAGTATACCAGAAATCAAAAAAATCTTCACTTTACTATAATTGAATCAATTTCCCCTTTATTAATATAGACTCACATAAAAATAACTGCTAATTAAATTACTTACAATATCACGCCTAATGCATAAAGCCAAAACTTTCCATGAATATTGCTTTAGGTAAGTAAAGTAGGCATTAATCAGTGTGACATAATCAGTAACAACTCTTGACTACTGTAAGGGTGAGACAGCTGTGCCTCTGGGTAGCAAAATGAATTGTTACATATTCACCTAATGGTAGACCAGGGCTTGCTTGTCCAATGTAGAGGAAGAGCAGAGCAGCCACGACAATGTTTGCCAAGGCGTAGACCCACTCTATGACAAACATTATCATAAAGGAGCACAGTGCCTGAAAACGGAAGGTCAGTGTTCGCAAAACACAAAAGAAATGGAAAATGTTTAAAAATCAGCAATGTCACAAAAAAGAAGGAATATGCCTCGATTACGCCCTCGCTTTGTTAAACAGTATGTCTCCATGGCTACGTGGCTCCAACTTACGCCTGTTAATGCAATCCAACGGTTGCAGAAGCTGGAATAAAAGGACTTTGGAATTGGCAGAATTTCTGATTCCTGAGGTTTTCGTTTGGGTGCTGACTCTGAAAGACATTGTGGATTAAAACGCAATGTTTATATGTGAACTGAGAATTTATTTAGCAAAAATATCATAGTTACTCAAATGTTTTAGTCAAGCAATGTAAAAAAATAATAAAGAAATCACGCCCGAAAGGAATGTTTTTGAGAAACTGAATACTTATTCAAATACTATATAAAAACCTTTTTGGAATATCGAAATGTTCAAACGTCTGAATACTTATGTTCCGGGATCAGCATATCAACGCAATTACTTTAACAGCAGTGATATCTACCTGTACCTGCACTTTCTGTTGGTGTTTCTGCTTGGTCATTGAGCTCAATGGAGCTCAGGCAGGGGAGAGAGTCCTTCTCTCCAACTCCTCTTGTTTTACGCCAGAGCTGATCAGGCTCCAGGTGGGGGTCCCGTGTACAGGCCACCCCTTCATTTTGCAGGACAGTCCGATGGGGGCCACCCTCAGTGTCCATATCTGAGACTGGTCCGCCCCCATTATCCAAAGGTGAGTCTCTGTCAAAGTCCAAACCAAAGCTGTCCATCAGTGTCTGCTTGATGGGGACTCTGGACTTCCTGCCCTGGCTGCAAGAAGAGTACTTCTCCGTCTCCCGCTTTTGGGACCTGGGTAGCTGGAGGATCTGGTCCATGTCCCTGGTGAACTCCAACAGTGTCCCATTGCCTTGGCTACCCGCCATTCCGTTGGTCCCGTATCTGGCCGGGCTGGTGGCCACAAGGGGCCTGCTGGCCGGGCAGGCAGGTGTCTCATGGGACAGTGGCTTCCTCTGCTTGGCCTGGAGGTCGTAGCTCATGGCTACACAGAAGTAGCAGTAGTCAATGACGCTGTAGGTCAACATGAAGTTGATGGTGACGATGGGAGCCAGGACGTTCACCTGACCGACGAAGATAAAGCCCATGGTGAGCAGGCTGGTCAGACAGATGGCTGCCACTGGAGTCTTGTTGGGACCCCTCTGTTGTGTCAAAGAGAGAGCCATGAATAATGGCAAGTTTCTTTATACTAATGCAGCAGAAACCAGCATCAATACAGTTTAGTGATTAGCATCAATTTATGGAAAAATAAAATACAAATTTTATTGTCTCAGTTTTCCAATTATAGACCATAATAATTAATGTCTATAAATCACAAGACAAATGTTAGTTTTTGGGGGGTTTTTTTTAAACTCTCCCCATTGTGCTAACATTGCCCCCAACATTATGCTAATGCATCTCAGCTCGATGCCATGAATCCTGCCACCACACACCGGGAGGGTAAGAAGTACGACATTTCTCACTCAAGCCACCCATCTGTTTTTTTTAAAGTCTACACAGCAGACAGGAGAAGCTGGCTAGCACAAAGCTAAAGGCAGGCAATTCCCTTCTCAGCCTGGTCTCCCAGTCACATGAACTGGATGGAAATCTGAGAAATCCAGCTCAAAGGGCTCAGTCTGCACTCAGGCATGTGCCACTTGTCAGGTGATAAAGGAGTATAACGAAAAAGTATGTCGGAATATATAAAAAATCTGAGTCCGTTACGACAATGTATACTTTAAACAAATGAACACCTTCAAGCACGATTGCTTAATATAAAGTCACATTTTTTGCTGTTTTAAAGTGCAATGTATGACATTGTGGTTTTACATGCTATAAAATGTGTAATTCATTTAATGTCGATAATGATTACACAAGTATTCAGGTTTTGACTAACTAATCATACATGTTTTCAAACCTTGAGCTCCATGTAACCTCAGATTTTACATGGAAAAAACATTCGTTTTCTTTCCTATTCTAATTTGCTCTTTGCCCTTTTGTGCCACTGTTCTCATTGTCCTCTTTTTGATGTTAAGTATTGAGAGAGTGTGCCTATAAATATACCACCATGGGACTTGGTGGACAGCAAAGCAGGGCCTTTAAATACAACCAAGCACAGGGCTACCTCCGGACCACTCCCTGGCCAGGCTCCAGGCTAACCTGGGCTGGCCTGCTGCCTCCTTCCTGCATTTGTTGTGCGGCTTTGATTCGAGGGGGAGATTTCTTCTTCCCAGCCCACAGAGAAAAGGGCCAGACATGCTAGGGAGACGGGAAGGGCAGGCCCTCGTCAGACCGAGTCACCACCCTCTGTTCCCTCACTGCTTCATACTCGTCAGACCGAGTCACCACCCTCTGTTCCCTCACTGCTTCATACTCGCTAGACCAAGTCACCACCCTCTGTTCCCTCAATGTTTTGCCTTTGACAGGCCGCGACACCACCCTCTGTTCCCTCACTGCTTCATACTCACTAGACCACGTCACCACCCTCTGTTCTCCTCAACGTTTTGCCTTCGACAGGCCGAGACACCATCTTCTGTTCCCTCAATGTTTCATACTCACTAGACCAAGTCACCACCCTCTGTTCCCTCACTGCTTCATACTCACTAGACCAAGTCACCACCCTCTGTTCCCTCAATGTTTTACCTTTGACAGGCCGCGACACTACCCTCTGTTCTCCTCAACGTTTCGCCTTCGACAGGCCGAGACACCATCTTCTGTTCCCTCAATGTTTCACCCTCGACAGGCCGAGACACCATCTTCTGTTCCCTCAATAGGCCGAGACACCATCTTCTGTTCCCTCAATGTTTCGCCCTCGACAGGCCGAGACACCATCTTCTGTTCCCTCAATGTTTCGCCCTCGACAGGCCGAGACACCATCTTCTGTTCTCTCAATGTTTCGCCCTCGACAGGCCCAGACACCATCTTTTGTTCCCTCTATGTTTCGCCCTCGACAGGCCGAGACACCATCTTTTGTTCCCTCTATGTTTCGCACACTGTTCCATCACAGTTTTGCAGTAGACAAACTAAGTCCCTACACCACCCACACTTGTTTTGCACTTGAGATAATGGTGTTAACTAAAACATTTTAAGCTGGTTAAACAAGAAGAGCAAATATAATACTGAATCGTTGTGGCTTAAAGCTGCAGTTCATAATGGTATTTTGCGAAGTAGCAACAAAAATACAGTACTCAACTTTGTGTAAAAAGTGATGCCAAAGATAACAAAGATATATTCAGCTTGGATCTTGTTTTATGGTTCAGCAGGAATGACAGTTACATTTTTGAAAAGTAAAAGATAGAAGGACAATCAAACTGCTGCTCCACCTACCCCTTTTCCTAGGAAGCCCAGGGCAGGGATTACCCTCTCCTGGGCAATGCACTGGAGGATCCTGGGTGCCCCGTACAGGCCGCCCATGCAAGAAGCCAGAGAGGAGATGTAGAGGCCCAGCAAAAACAGGAACCCCACCAAAGAGACCTGGGGAAAAACAGAGGGGGGGGTTGTGTGGGAGAGAGTTCAGTGGCCTACGCCCAGCGCTCTGTGTCTCCGCCAACTGTCTGAACCAGAGCGGCAGGCCAAAACACAGCTGAAAATCAGTAGTCCCAGGGCATGGACAGCTGTGTGGACCTCAGATACGGGTGCAAGACTTCGGACAATGGGACCACGGGACTGAATGCATTTATACCAGCAGTGCAAATACTAAAAGTTAATAATTTCAATATGCTAAATTTGCAAGTTGTTAGCATGATGTGCATGTAACATCACAATTATCCAGGCATCCCAATAATGTAATATTATAATATTAATGCAAAACACACTTAAGCAAACTGTTCCCATGTGTTATTGGTTTATCTCTCACATTTAACTGCATAATTAGGACTACTGTTAGGAAATAAATCAGAGTCGACAGAACCAGGTTGTTAATGGCAATCGGATAATCAGCAGTTTGATACTGATTAGGTAAGATTGTGCCGTGACATCATTGAATTTAAACTACCACTGGCTCCTGGGGACCAGGGCTTCTTACCTAAACAAGCTTATTGCTGAACAAGCTTATAACACCCTTTGTCAACAATTATACAAAACTCCTATAGCCTTCTGTGACACAGTTTTCAACTGTTATTGTTAATCAAAATATATTAAGAGAGCAGCTGTTTGAAAAGAAAGATAAACAGTTACCTTTTCCGCTATTAAAAAATCGTATCGTAGGGCCTCCCTGGTACAAATCGCCCCTAACAGAAACACAAACACCAGGTACAGGAACCACCTGAGGAATCACAAATTGGGGTCAGGGACATCTATGTTAGCATTACCAGATAATTATGCTACATAAGGGTAAGGGATCACGGACATCTATATTAGCATTACTGGATAATTATGTTACAACACGCTCAGGGGTCTGGGATCAGGGACATCTACATTAGCATTACTGGATAATTATGCTACATAAGGGTAAGGGATCACGGACATCTATATTAGCATTACTGGATTATTATGTTACAACATGGTCAGGGGTCTGGGATCAGGGACATCTACATCAGCATTACTGGGTAATTATGCTACATAAGGGTAAGGGATCACGGACATCTATATTAGCATTACTGGGTAATTATGCTACATAAGGGTAAGGGATCACGGACATCTATATTAGCATTACTGGGTAATTAAGCTACAGCAGGGTCAGGGGTCTGGGATCAGGGACATCTACATCAGCATTACTTGGTAATTATGCTACAAGGTAAAGGATCAGGGATATGTATAATAGGATTACTGGGTAATTATGCTTCAGTACATGTTTCACATTAAAATATGGGAAGAGGCTGAGAAAACAAGACTGTGCACGATGATGTTCTGTTTACAGAAATGTTAACAATGTTACCACTTTCCACAAATAATCGCAATGACTGGGAAGGGGAGGGTAAACTATGGGCATAAAGTGAATTTCCCACATTCCTACAGCCAATTCTATATGCTGTTGTAATCGCTGGATCGGCACAATGAGTTTTAACAATTAATTTACGTCCGTCTTTAGCATACTGAGCAGTTAGTGCAAATACCTGTCAAAATAATCAGCTGTCAGAAACACCATGACTAATTAGATAAATTATAAAATCAATAGAAGTCATTAGGATGTGAAAAAAACCAAGGGCTCCGCCCCGGATGCAGGACGAGACACCCACGAGGTGAAGATGGCCGCCAGGGTGCCCACCGGGACGTTTTGTTCAGGCCTCTGGAGATCCGAGCTCATGTTGAAGCCTGCCATCACACCTACAGCCGCAAGTGGGAAATTAAGTCGTCACTACTGAACCAATTAAAGACCGTTTTCCTATATACTCCCAAAATCTGTGGGTTTTTAAAAAGTTGAGTTTCTTTTCCGCACAGTTTTTGTATTCTGCACACCTCAATGCCTCACCAGCTTTTAAGTTACTGCAGTCATCTTCACCTACTAATTCACCACTAATCATTTTCCATAACTGCTCATCTGGTTCAGGGTCGCCTAACCAGGCCGTGTACACCCCAGAAGGAAGGGTCACTGGACAGGTTACACACAGTTGGAACTGAGGCACCCATACAAAACCAGCACAAATTTGCAAACTCAATAATAGGGATTCGAGCCCAGGACTGCTAACCGCAGAACCAACAAGCCTGATTTGAAAATCAATTTGTTTTAATTTTTTTACAATGTTTTAAAAAGCATTATGCATATCAGGTTTACCTGTTGCAGCAGGAAAAAAGACTCCAAACACCGTGAAGAAGGTCTCCCCGGAGGTGTAGCCCGGCAGAGTGTTATTGCGTAGTAGCTCGTCTGTGTACCCAACAAAGCCGTGCTCTGGAAGGACATTGTTCAGAATTCACACACAGCTGGGACAAATGTATGCGGCATTTTACACTCTTGTGGAGAGTTGAGGTGAGAACAGGAAATGGAAAAGGCGTGTTGGAAAATATTTATCTATAGGTGACATGACGATGATGCATGTACTGTCAAATCACGGCTATCTACAACATCAATGGCTTTTCTCAACTGGAGCCGAGTACTTTTCTGAAATTGGTGGCAGCTAAAATAAAATGGATAAATAAAACAATTTTAAAAAACATTACTTTCGTACATTTTCTGAAATTTCCATGATGTGACAAAACTTGCAGCATTTTTAAATCAATAGGTTGAGTAACAGCTTCAGAGTTTTATTGTCAAGTATACAAACAGGAGTAAGTGGACACATCCGTTCTTTCAGTGAGAACTCACAAAAAGCTTCAGCTCAAAAACCCTGACATGTCTTGAAAAGCATTTGCCTTTTCAACAATATCATTTTTGTGATGTTTTCAGTTAATTCAACTCCAGGAACCACAGAATCCCTGAGCATTGGGGGTAGCCAATTTCCAGTTTTAAAAGTTGGCCACCATTTGCCTGCGGAGTTCGGGGAAAGGGTGTGACTCGAGACCCAGGCAGTGGTGGTCTCTGTGGGCCCTTAGCCCGAGGACGTTCAGACGTCTTGCCGCTGATCAGGGCTCGGTGCCTTACATAAGTGTCCAGTGAGAATGGCCATCCCTGCCGAGATGCGTGCGAACTAGAGGTTAGGCCTGGTGCTCCAGGAGCCTTGCCAAGTTCAATAATCCTGTCCGGTGGATTCCAATCAGGACTGTAGGGCCAGGGGGCCGGGCGTGTCCACAAACAAAACCCAGTGTTGTACAAATTCTGGAGAGACGCCATCGCAGGCTGCACTTCGACCTGTTAGCATTGTCTCAGGCTGTCAGCAGAGCTCCTGCAGTGATTCATTGACCTCCGTGCTTCAGAATACTGAAGTTTAATCCCCAGATTCTCCCCTGAGCTGGTTTACGACAGGCTACAGTGGGACTCTTTAAACAGAAAGAACATGCATGTCCAAGACAACAGGGAAATCACTTCCACCATCAACATTGCTTTTTCGGATAGTTGTGGCCGATAATGTGAGGGAAAGGGAGAATTAAGTGTACTGGGGGTGTGAACAGCAGTGGAAGGGTCTGACAAAACATGCTAAAATGAAATTACAGGAATGTGACTATAGCCAGCGAGGAACCTTGCCAATTGCTTGCTAAAAATATTTAGCCAGCAAAAGCTAAATTTCCCTTTGAAACTGCGAAGGGCAACTCAAACCCCTGTATATGGTTTATGAGGCGGACAGATTAAAAAAAATGTTAGGGTGCAGATGACAGAACAGAACAGATGATGTGTTAATGCAAAGCCTCAAGACCTGAGGTCAGTGTGTGCGAGCCATTTCCCCTCGGTTATCTTGTGATGGGAAAGAATGTGTTCCCTCAGATTAATGACATGTTTATCCGAAAGGAAGTCACCACCCTTCTGAAGCCCAGCCTGCTTCTCCCTTCCAAGGCGCTCGCTCTGGCCCCTCTGCCCGCGGCTTCCTGACTGGCCTTCGCTGGAGCCGGCCGCTCCGACCTCCTACCTACGGTAACCCTCCGCACAGCGCGGGTTAACTGATTAGCTGATGCTAGGCTACCCGGATCAGAGAGCTGGGGCTTTAGCGTAGCGTTACAGCTGAGCAGTCAAGAGAAGGACCTTTAATTGTCCACGTTCTTCCTCACAACCCAGCTCCAGGATTAAATCCCCATGTGGTTCTGCATCAACAAAACACATTAAACATATCCACACAGTTATGAGGCCACAGCTGAAGACATCAGAATCCCGTTCCTCTTGCAAATGCAACTCAACACTGGCAAGCTGAGCCAGACTCAATTTCTCTGCATAGAACATACTAGCGTATAACATACATATACTCTACTTATAATACAAGCATTGACATAAAACTGAAAAGTTGAAATGAAACCAGTAAAAAAAAAACTAAATATTTCTCAAAAACAGTTCTTTTCTTTACTCTGTCTCTGGGAGCAGAGCTGAAGGTTTATTATGTCAGTGAGGGAGAGGTGTGGACAATGAACAGACAAGTGTTACACACAATCCCCGATGACAACGACCTTTGGGGGGGTCAACCAAGGTCTCCGCTCATAGAAAATGCTATTGATTTGGACTAGGAAGCAATAATCTGGAGGTCTAGCACAGGGCCTGAATCTGGATCCTGCCGTACGCTCTCACTGCCTAAAAATGTGGGTGTGTCCAGTTAACACCCAAACCCAAAACCATGAGGTCATCGCTAACAACACTTCCTGTCAATTCAGGACACATCCCAACAAAAAAAGTGGTTCTGACAGTGGTAAGTAGTCCCGTATCTCTTTAAGCTGTGAAGTCCACTTTATTCATTCAAATGGTGGAAAGTGGAAAGTGCTACTATGTCATGTCAAAGTCCCAGCTAATTCACAATGCTCTTTCAGTGCGGCTATCACCGACTCGTAGGCTGAGGATGTCGGCTTAGCGTCCTCATTGGGCCACTCAGGTTACACTAGCCATGGCTGAGCGTCATCGTGCTGGGGCTCATATCTGAAATCAGGTCCACTCAAGCAAGCTGACCTGAGTTAATCTCGCTTCGTGAAATCGACCCATCTGCAAGGCTAAGGGTTGCGAGACCGTCAACAAATCTGCAAGGTACAGTGTCATTGGATCATAAACATAACTGCAAAGCTAACAGTGATGTCAGACCACACACAAGAATAGCGTCTGCATGGCAGCTCTGATCTTGTACAAATGGCAGATGAGCAGCCTGCAAACCCAACAAATAACCTGACTCCGGTGGAAAGAGTATCTTATGGAGTCAAAGGGATAACGCCCTCTGACATGACAAAAAGCCGGTTTCCTTTGGGGTCACCTGGCGGCAGGGGGTATGTTTGGATGTCTTTGCTCTGACTATGGACAGGAAGTTGATAATCAAGGAGAATGGGAAGAATTGAGATTGACTTCCTGCACCCACCCCTCGGTGAAAAAGGAGCCCTTCTCTTATCAACACAGTTCCCCATACTGTCTGTTGTTTAAATTAAAGAAATAGCAATAAGCGCTCAGTAGACATGACATCATCCTGGAGAAATGTCCCAGGATGCTTAATGACTCTACAGAGACACCAGCTGGTCAAAGCAGCGAATGGCGAGTCCAGTGTGGACCTCATATTATCTGTGTGAGAACAAAGCACATTGGCTGGGCCTTGTTTTTACACCTCATCTTGCAAACCCTTCTAAAGGAGAACATCAAACATGCTGTGGATGCTTTACCATTAAAGGAAGACACTAAACATGTTGTGGATGCCTTACCATTAAAAGACACTGTGAATGCATTACCATTAAAGACACCGCGAATGCATTACAATTAAAGACACCGCGAATGCAATACCATTAAAGATACCGTGGATGCATTACCATTAAAGGAGAACACTAAACATGCTGTGGATGCAATACCATTAAAGACACCGCAAATGCATTACCATTAAAGATACTGTGGATGCATTACCATTAAAGGAGAACACTAAACATGCTATGGATGCATTACTATTAAAATAGAACAAAAAATGCTGTGGATGCATTATAATTAAAGGCAGCGGCTTTGGACTGAAATGGTTACATCTCCAGAGAGAGAGAAACAGGATATGCAGAAGGTGGCATTGAATATTTTATAACCTGAGAAAGCATGTGAGGTTTAAAACATATAGTGTGGAGTGTAGATGTAGACCGAACGTACCAGGAGAGGATTTAAAGGTTGCATAGCGTAGTGGGAGAATTACCAATTCCTTTTAGTTTCTAACATACTATATTTGGTTGAGTCATGATTAGTTCTGATACATTGGTTATTTATTAATTAGGTAATCCCAATCAAATCAAGCACCAACATGCATTTTGAGATTAATCTATTCATAACCGGGAAAAAATGCAGTTATTAAAATTATAATATAATGTCAAACTAAGGCTAGAATGAGATTAGGTTAATGGTTAGGTAAGTTAAAGATAAAAATCAGCAGATACAAGAAGCCTATATTTGCTGAAATTGTTGTTTTTCTTTTTCTTTTCAGTAAATCAAGTAACAGCGCCATCAGCATACATTTGTTGAATATAACCTTTTGCAGGTAAATTTTTTTTGTTTGATTAACATGCAACGCACCTGGGTCCAGGTGGGTGAAGGTCCCCACTACGAAGTCTAGAGTGGACACGGCCAGAACGGCCAGCAGAAGCAGCTGCAGTCGGACTATCCACTTCACTCCCGCCAGGTTGATCCCCAACAGACCAACCAAAACCGCCACCGAGAACCCCCGGACCGCCCACACGCTCTGCAGGCCCAGAACCTCGGCGATGGACTCGGCAAAGCCGGTGATGTACATTGCTCCTGCAACACACTGACAAACAAACCTGATTCAATGCATTGGATTCAATCACATTTCGCATGTTGTCCATTTATGAAGCAGAGACTTCTTAAGAAACCTTGAGCATTATAGCATTATGCAATAGCATTATGCAAAAGTGTTAGGACAGTAACATAACTAAACTATACTGAAAGCACCAGTTTGTTCAATTCTAGCAAGTATACTGCCTCAGTGTGGCCAAAGATGTAATTACATTATTTTATTTGGCATGTTTGAGGTTTCATCCACCTATAGAGCTGGATTTTTTCTAATGCTTTTCATGTTAATTTATGTAAAGAGCCTCTGCTGAGATTTAAATTGGCCTCCCACTGGATGCAATGCTAATTCCTTAAACAACAAATCCACCAGCTGCACATTTAAACTGAAATGAACTAAACCAACAACACAATCTACACACATTCACTTACATAGGCTTGAAGGGTGACAGCCTGTCGACATTTTAAAACTACTAGCACTATTACATATCACGTGTGGCACTCTAAAAGTATTTCAATTACCACACTTGAAACGTTCACGCAAATACATGGCAAAACTCCACGATATGGCTGTTATGAGCTGTAAGTCACCTGACCTGGCCAAAGACATACAGGAGTCCAACTGTTCCTCCGACTTTGCCCCCCAGAACGGTGGAAATCATGGCATACACCCCACCATTGCCGACACTGCAGCGCTCGCACACGCCGATGCCAGACATCACTGTCACCAGGGCCACCAGCACCACCAGGGACACTAGGAACATTCCAAGCAACACCCCTGTGTTGCCCTGGTAACATCAATGAAAGAAAAAAAGACATTTTATTTTTGAGACAAACTGGATGACTGCATGTTCATTTTTTCTTTGAGGACGACATCATGCTCATGCCAAGTCAATTTTAACGTCCATGCAGCACTTTTCCTGCGGACTGGCTTGATCTTATCAGGCGAAGAGGAGTACCTATTTGGCTATAATACTGCCTACCGCCACTTAAATCCCATCAACCTTTTCCACTTTAGAAGGGGACCAAACAGGATGTTTATCCCACCCTATACTCACCACCAGCCAGCCTGTGCGGAGGAACAGGACCACCCCAAAAATGTTGATCATGCAGGTGGTGAAGACCCCATCCCAGGTTCCAAAGAGCACGGGCTCCCACACGAAGAGCTTCACCTTCCACCAGGGCTGGGCGTGGCACTCGGACCCCTGCAGAGGCATGGGGCACACTTCAATATGACATATATTTTATGAAGATCAAAATATTTTATATTATATATATATAAATATATTTTATATGACTTTAAAAACAAAAATAATGTCCTTAAGTCAAACTTGGTAGTCAAATGTACAATACCGTTTCACTTGATATCGGTATTATATATTTGTAATTAAACTGAAATTAATTCTGAGACACGCAGTTTTGTGATCTAAAATATTAAGTAATTTCTGAAAAACATGAGACAGACTAACTACAGTTTAGACACACTTTGGCGTTGACACTTAACCTGTGCATCCTCATGGAAGAGTTCTTGGACACATCCGGTCCCTGTCCTGAGGTGTTCGGAGCCATCCTCCACACCAGATCCTCCAGGGAAACTGTGTGGAGCCACCTCCATGGTAATGAGCACAGTCACTCAAGCCTGCAATTCCACACATTCACAATCATATTATGAGGCCAATATATTTTTTTCAGTCCAATTATTTTACAGAGGGCTGTAATTTAAATCTGCATATCCATACTGTTTAACAACTCCACACATTTTAGAGTCAAGTTAGACAACATCAAGTTAGCCTTTATGTGAGAATGTTAAACTTCTGACTCCAGGCCTTGGAGAAGTTTTGTGTTTGGCCTAGTAGTTGGCTGTTTTATGTATTCCGGGGCCCCACGAAATGCTTCTGCCTAGGCTGGCAGATGCATACATTACTTCTCTACTAAATGTGTGGAAAATAATCGAATTCAAAGAGCAAGAAAGAAAAACGCATACACCAGGCTGGCCACCTTGCTTAGAAATTTTGCGAATTTCGTGTAAAACATCGGCAAAACGATATGCCTCTAAATTAGTAGCCCAATACGTAACAGAGGATAATGTCTCAAGGGATGCCCTTGGTTAAGGACATGAGTCAGGACGCCTCTGGTGTCCTTGATTGAGGTGCGTTCACGGAAATTTGATAAACAGATAAAAACATTAAAGTCTATTCATTAACCTAGCCTTGGGTTATTTTAAGTCTCTAAAGCAATGAGAGTAGTTGTATGTGTTTACGACTCATGTATGTGATGAATTCGGTAACCATATTTTTATTAGGATTTTTTGAAAATAACGTCAAGTGTCAACATTCTCATTGTTTTAGGAAAATAAAATTATTTGCAAGATGCCTCTATATTGTCGCTCGCTGTAATATTTTGCCAGGTCGAGAAAGAAAATAAAATACGGGCATTTAAAGCAGAGTCTTTTTATTTGACTACTTTTTAAGTAGTAATCTGTGTATGCGAGTAAAATCCAGAACATTTCTTACCTTTGAAGAGGAAGAAATGCATGCGTACGGCAAATAAACACGTCAACCGGATACAAGCAGGTGCAACAACGTGAAAGATAATTACCCATATGAACACAAGTTTTTCTCAACATTGTTACAATAGCGATAACACAACAGTTCTCAGCAATTCAAAGTTTACTGATTTTTACAATTGTTGTGAGACACTGTTGTGCAGTGTGAGAAACGCGTAGGTTACTCCCGTCTACCGTTTTGTTTCGTCTGTCAGATTTTAGAAAACTTTTTGTTTCATTAAACTAGTGTTTGACATATTTTACAGCTACTTTGAAAGTTGTTTTTCAACTGGATTAATAAAACTGACCTGGCACGTATCAAACATTTAACTGAGATAAATAATGTCTGTTTGATAAAAATGTAGGCCTTGCGTCAATCATTTCTCGTAATGAAACGAAGTGTTATGGAATCACATCAATATTTAATTATTTAAAACAGCACGTGTTTATAAAGTATTTAAACGTTTTACATAATTACAGTAATTTAAATACAGAAAAGTGTATCTATTTTTCCAAGGAATAATTTAATGATAATCACATTAAAAAGACATGAAAAACACCTTTATACCTTATTTCTTCGTGAAAGAGGTGATGTGCTGATAAAAACGTCCTGGTTATGCATTTTTATCTATTAAGTGCAATACATTTTGTGTAATTGCATCGTTAGGATCCGGTGATTTTTCTCCTCTGTACTTCAAATTAAATATCGAGTGCTACGTGTTCCATAGTCAAACGTCATTAAGTAAATGTTTCGACGAATGACATTTAAGGTGTGCCTCTGTTTCGCAAAGTAACAGCCAGCCATTTATTGTTTGTTAGCTTTGGACTCTGTCCAAACAAAAGATGGCAGACAGTAGTTCCGCAGAAAGGTGTATTAAACGTTCTCTCATTCTTGTATGTCAGATTGCTTCACATTACAACATCAGAAGAGAGTCCAAGTCAAAGAGCAGGGAAGCATGCGTCTACATCACTATCCTCTGTGAAGTAAATACGCTTAAGTTTAAATGCATCAACTGACGTAGTAGAAACAACGCTTTTACAGCTGCAAACCGATCAGAACCCCTCAGTTGAGCTCCATGTTCATAACATTTGTATGATCATCTTACAAACATAAGGTTATCCTGAGCTAAATATTAAACTTAGTTCATATCTGGCTAAATGATGGTCCAATGGCATTCTTATGGGTGGGTGTGTAATTGCAGACAGCATGGGCAGGGTTCTTCTTTCATCTGAGAGAGCCCCCCAGGTCACGCACAGGAGCAGCAGAGCTAACCTCCACTGTTCAGGGCTAACTCCATTTGTACCATCTTATTCAACAGCCTTAACATCATATCATCATTAAATTTAGCTTAAATCAGCTGGATTGGTCTCCTAGGCCAGTTGCCACGTTTCAGTCAGAAAGCATTTTAGGGAGGGAATAAAATGGGACTAGCTTCCTGGTCGGCCTGGGACGTCAGTGAACCGTTCTACCAAAGGTTTAATGTCATACAAGCTGGGAAGAATGACTGCAAAAGGGCTTTTGGTAATACGCATTGCAAAGGCTGTGGTTTGCACCTGTCGGTCCTGGTATGTTTGCGAATGGCAAGCACTCATGTCCGTAGCCAATGGCGTTTTGAGATTCACCTATGGTAGATCCGCGTTCCGGTCGCTGGGCAAACAGGCATGCAACGCCTAACTGTCTCTTGCTATTCACTGGACAGAACGTCTCAATTCTGTACGATTTTAGGGATGTCCTTCCAATTCAGTCACTGTCTCAGACTCCAAATGGCCATCAATGAGATCATCCGAAATAAAGAAAACAATGACGTGAAACATTCCTGAAGCCCAGAGGTTCTTCCCCCTCGTCCCGGAGGACCCATATGTGTGAAGGTTTTTATTCCAGCCAAGCACTTAATCACCCAAATATAAACTAATTAGTGCCATAACTAATTAACTAATTAAGCCTTTAATCCGACCTCCTGGGTGGCAGGCCTCCAGAACCAGGCTTTAGAACCGCAGTCTTAGCCCTTAGAATTACAAAGCAGATTTTAGGCTCACTTAAAAACACACAAAACTGACCTATCTCCAAGTGTTTTAGAATTATAGTAACACAAACAAATCACTCCATTAATTAATGTTAATCTAAAAAAAGCAGTAAAAGATGCACAAGAACCCGAAAATATAGCATAAATTACATATATTTGGATGATTTAACACAAAATTGCAGTATGAAAATCAAAGAATATACAATAAAATTATATTTTGACAAAACGTATGCATAACACAGCACCCTTATAGACTCTACTGAATTAGGCATGTACAGAAATTCATGCAATTTTTCTTTAAGCTTTATATTCAAGCCATTTCTTTCAACCCCAAACCTCTCAGTAATTCATTTCTTATGTACAAATTCATAAATGGATTTATAAATAGATTTATAAATGGATCAATTTAGAAAATTTGAACTGATTTATTTAAGTCATTTGTCCTTTCATTACAGTTAGAAGTGTTCGAACCTCTTTTTAAAAACTGAGTAACCTGTAGAAAAAATATTACAGTAAATCTTGTACACACAAAATACAAAACTTCAAAGATCATAGTAAAAAAAAAAAAAAATAATAATTGCAATAATGTAGGTCAGCAAGTATGGCCTAATTAAAATTGCTAACACAAAAGGTTAATTTCCAAAAATATTGCAGTGACACTACAACAAAGGCAGGAAAGTAGTTATATTTTGACTGAATGACCATCAAAATTGCAAGCTGGAATTTTCAGCAACAGAACGTTCAAAAAACAATTCTTATTTACAGAATGTTTAAAAACTATTCTTATTTACAGCCAACACCGCTTCATATTTGAATACAACCTTTTATTAAAGGGAATGTGTTACAGCAAGAGAAACTGAAGTGAAAATGAGAATCACAATTGGGAGACTGAACAATCAATAACAGTAGACGTACAAACAGAGCTTGGTATAACAATTGCATACTGGAGCTTTTTTATCCTCCTAACCCTAACCTTAACGCAAACCCCACCAACCCAGCTGTCCATCAGCATTAGGGGGAAATAAATCCCCACAGACTTAACTTCATTTTATTGAGTCAGTTCTAAGATAACTGAAATTATGTTTTATTTTTGCTATATAGTCTTCTGTATACAAGAAATATCAATGTAACAATCACAAATGAAAGTTTTCTAGAAATGTATGTTTCCAAGTAAGAAGGTCAGAAGATCAGAAACTTCTTACTGGGGGGGCATCAATCTATGCAGATGAGAGTGACATAGATTAGGCAAATAATTCCATAGAGAACAAACAATAATAGTACTTCAAATGGTTTCCTTTAGTTTAAAATAATGCTGAAAATTTAAATTTTGTAAGCACATGAACATAAGTTTTTTGTTTTTACAAGATTGTACCTCCACTACTGAGGCTGAATTATTATATAATATCATATTTTTGTCTTCTCACAGTTTTGTCTTCAACCCTTTGGATGACACAACACAGGCACATGACACTGATTATGACGGGGTAAATTAAAATCTTTTTAAAAAGCAAATCAATTATAAACACAAAATCGATAAGACTTATGATGTGTAAAATATAAAAAGTGGTTTTATAATTTACCCGGAAAGTGCATACAAAACCTGGGTTTGTTATTGTATTGAACTCTCTGCATCGGATAAACAAAGGCACTGATGAGACTGCAAAAGCACTACAGACCCATTAAGGGTTCAGAAACCCTTCTCCTTAAGCAGACATTAAATGTTTAACAATACGACAAATATACAAACATAAATAAACACAGTTTTATCTGAAAATAAATGTTATACAACAAGTAAAGAAAATGAGAAAACTTTCCTTTTAGTCTCCCCGATGAAGAAAACGTGAATTGTATCCAATTGGAGGAGTCTCACCAAACATTAAAGGCCACTCCGTTTTTAAAGACAGCTAAATTCATTTAATTTACTTAAGTGTATCCAAGTGCTTATTAATCCAAGGAATCAGCGGACTCCTTAAAAAATACCATATCATTGATTATAAATTACATAATTAAAAAATAAAGTACATCAAAGGTTTTCAAAGGCATTATTTGAAAATGTAGCATTTTAAACAGGCCAATGTGGGTATCAAACATTCAAAGACACACTGATTTTCAGCCAAGTATATTAGACTGTGTTGTAGCTGTAGTCTCATGGTTTCATGTAAGAAAATAAACACACCATCAGAACAGATTGTTAAATGTGCAAATACAGCTAGTTACACTATTAATAATAATGTATTGATTTAGTTTTCTATTTATTGGTTTAGCCCATTTCCTAATAGATGTAAATGGTTCCTCTTTACTAAACCAGTATACTACTTTAGATTTCAGTAATAAGCCCATTAACTTTGGCAATTTACAAAAAAAAAAGAAATGTGCTTAGATTATACAAAGGAAAATAAAAACTTTTACAAACCACACTGGGGGGAAATGGCAAATACTAGATGAGAATATTAATGTTAAATAAACAATTTGCATCCTTCCATTGAAAAAGACATTAAAAGATGTAAAAGAGTAAACCAACATCAGTGTAAGGAATTAAACGTCACTATTATTGTATTTTACTACCCACACATCCCAGTATTCATTCGGCAACACTTTTGTGTTTCAATGGCATGAAAGAGAGATGTGAAGATCCCCTTAATAAGATCTGCCAAATAAATGCCCGAATATGGCCAAAAGCTAGAATGTGCATTGAGGCTGGAAGTCACTTCAACGCTCTCTTCAACAGACATTACAAACCCAGCACATTTAGTGGTGCCATCCCTTGAACAGTTATGTTGAGTCTGGGAATTCGGCAAGCGTTCTGATTAAAGCTTGGCCTCAGGTCCCAAAGCCCCACATTTTACAATCCTTTCTGGGCCTCAGGGTGATTTCTCCATTAGAGTGAAAGATGGAAAACCTGGCATGTGACAGACTACCATTTTATCTCAATCTTCAACAGAAAACAACGTGTCATATTCATGAATGACAAAGATAAATATTTTTAATAATTCCATAAGGTGCAGAATTAGGAAATTCTAATAAAACCTGCCCATGTTTACAATTCCTAGTAATTAATATACAGACACATACACATGTAATCAGATGGCAAAATAACCAACCAGACCGAAGACAGATTTCCAAAATCCAGCACACTGAGAAAAGCATCTACTGTGCATCCCAATGTTGGCAGAGCAGAAGGACAGGAATATAAAGTGCCTTTTTAAATGATTACAGATATGTCTCCTTTAGCCAAAATTTTGGCTGGTCGTAACATCGGGGGAAGAGGTCATTTGAGTTCTGTTTTCAGTCACACTAACCAAAGGGAAATCTGGGAACTCTGATCCACCCCCGTGTCCACGCAGATTCATCTGTCCATTTGCAATGCTAAACTGGGAGGAGGTTCCAGAACGAGGACTCTGGAACTGAGAGGGGAAGTCCTGGTCGAAGGTGCTTATCTGAAAAGCTTGATGAATCGCCTGAGTTTCTGTCTTTTTCGCCGAAGTTACCTGCTGGAGGAAGTCCTCTGTCGGGGAAACGGAGGAGGGATTGGTTTCATCCCCAGAAAAGGAGAAAGAGTGCTGCGAGTCTCCAACCAAGAGTCCAAAGTGAGTCTTCTCTGAGGAGCACCTCAAAGGAGAGTTCATGCCCAACCGAAAGCGGCTGGCAGGGGTGAACTTGTCAGCAGAGGAAAACAGAGGCTGGCCTGACAGGCTCTGGCTCTCAGTCACAAAGGTAAGACTCTGGTTATTCAGATAGGTGTCATTCTGGCTGGTTCTCTCCAATGCTTGCTGGAGGAACTTGGAGTACTCCTGCAGCATGCTGGCTTTCTCCACAGGGGGCGCCTGAGAGCTGGCCTCCATGGGCTCCGCCTGTCCCACCTCAGACACGTCTGAGGAATTGATGGATATGCTGGAGGTCACCTCTGTGTCGGCCACGCTGAAGGAGATCTCAGGCTGGCCATTGGTCTTGTTGGAGTAGTGATCCAGCAGGGTCTGAAGGACCTCGTCGGGGAGGACGTTCTTGTCATGGTTGGACTTTATCTCCACATTAAGGGTCTGTGTGTCCAGAATGACGGCAGGGACGCCGTCTTCAACGACGCTGGCTACGGCGGCCTGGGTGACAGAAGGCTGGGAGGCGATGGTGCCCACGTTAAGGGCGTAGTCCCGGCAAGGGGCAGCCGCCTGCAGGTACCGCTTCTTCTTCAAGAACTGCATGGCGTCGTCGTAGTTGTTGCTGCTGCTGCTTGCGGGTGGCTTGCTGGCCCCAGGAGTGATGGTGTCAACTGGGTCCAGCTCTGCGTTGCCCTCCATGTTCACAAGTGCCTGTTTGTTTGCCAGCTGAAAGGTGTACCTAGTGACCTTCCCTTCCTCAAAGGCCGGCGGTTGCTCCACGGGTTGGGGCTGCTTCTGGCTCCTTTTGCTGGTAACCTTCTTCAGGACCAGTTTGGGAGGGTGGACCTCTACCGAGGAGCAGCCCCCCGACTGCCTGGCACCGAGCGGCAGGTGGGGTAGCTCCACCGAATACTCAGCCAACACGTACTCGTCCTTCACCTTGGAGGCGACGGCATAGAGGGGCGTGCCCTCGTTTCGGTTCGCCTTGTCTCTCATGGGAAACGCCGCAGGACCCCGCGCCTTCTCGGTGGACTTCTGTCCTTTCTTCTTTGGAGGGAAGAGGAGGCCCTGGTCTTCACCGTCTTTAGCGGCAGCCATTTTGGCTTTCCTCTCCCTATTCTCGTGACACATGCGTTTGTGTTTTAACACCCGGTCAGTCCTGGAGAAGTACTGCTCAAAAGGAAAAATCGTGAACGCACTGCATTATTAACATATACATACCTAAAAACCTAGACACAAATGCATGCATGCAGGGTGCTTTTTAATACCACTACGTAGGTCCTAATAAAAAAAATTGCTGTGACCTATCCTGACACACTAGAGGGTCTAATAGACCTGATTGTTGTTAGGAAAAGTTCAGTTGATAATCAATGCAAAAAGCCAAGTCATAAGATCAGTGTTAATAGTATGACCCTGAGGATAGATATTTGATTTCTAAACAATGCATGACTGAAAATATCCAAAAAAGCCTACCAAGTGGCACAGTCAGTAAGGGAGCTAACTATACTGGCAACCCTGCCTCGGTGCGGCAATCACACTGACAGTGCGTTTCATACACAGGGGCGCTAACTATACTGGCGACCCTGCCTCGGTGCGGTAATCACACTGACTTATCATACCTGGTGGCAAGAATCACACTGGTAAGGCTTTTCCCCACTGTGAGTTCTCTTGTGCCGCTCCATGTGGTACTTCTGAATGAACCTCATCCCGCACTCTTCACAGCGAAAAGGCTTTTCACCTTGTAAGGAAAACGGTAAAGAAAAATGATATGGCTTTAAACCCGTAAATGTGATCTACAGACATGAAACTAGCTTATCTGTGACTTAATACATGGAAAATAAACCTTCATTTTAGCCTCATATTTAGGGCAGGATGCAAACATTCCAACCTCAGCCTTCTTGAGATATATAAAGAGACAAAGTAGGATTTTTTGTGGTACTTCGGGTTCTAAAGGGCCGCCATGTCGGAAGCACGAATGGGTATGCATCATAGGTCTGTAGCAATAAGAACAGTTTATTTTGTCATCTGTAGGGTTATTAGCCTGTTTCTCTTTCCTTTATGTTTTATATATTTTATAATTTTTTCATACTTTCAATAGAGGGGATTTATCACCTTGGATGCAGATATAACTAGTACATTTCTGTAACAGTTCACTGCATTACATAATGTTTTACGTATCAATGTAGCTTTTCAACAATTACGTTGGTTAATATCTATTCATAGCTAATGTCATTGCACTAGTTAACCAAAAACCAGAGTTGAAATTACATTTACATACAGTACTGTGCAAAAGTCATAGGCAGAAAGAATTCTGCCACAGGTGGTATGGTCTCCACAGAACCCTAATCTCAACATCGTCGAGGCTGTCGGAACAAATCTACCTGCCAACTGTCTAATAAAACTGCTCAACAGTGTACCTGAGAGAACTGATGCAGTTTTAAAGGTGCTCACAACAAATATTCTCTCCAATTTCTTTTTTTTTGGGGTTAAAAAAAATATTTGTTTATTGTCCTATATAGTATTTATTTTATATTTAGAAACTTTCCATTTCATTATTTTTGAAAGCATCTTCACTTTACAGAATTTTATTTTACATGTGCCTAAGACTTTTGCACAGTACTGTATATTACATTATATGTTTTCTTGCTTTATGTCACAGAAATTATATGTTCCATTTTCACGAATAATGAGTATATATAATAATCTTTTAGCCTAATATAGACATAACTCTAAGGTTCCAGGTGATGAGGTACGAGCCGTAGCTCTCTTACCGGTGTGGATCTTTTCGTGCCGCTGCAGGAGGTATTTCTGGATGAAGCGCATGTCGCACTGGCTGCACTGAAAGGGCTTCTCACCTAAACCACAGAGGAGCGGGCCTTTCCTTAATGTGCCATTACACAGTACACATGATAAAGCTGGTGGCAGCTGTTTGTGTAGTGGTTAAGGTGACCCAAATTTTGTTAGTTCAAGTCCCACCCCAGCTGTTGTACCTTTGAGCAAGGCACTTAAACGGAATTGTTTTGGAAAATGATCCAGCTGTACAAGTGGATGAATCGAGAAACTGTAAGCTGTGTATGTCACTTAGGATAAAAGCGTCTGCTGAGCAACTGACCTAAACTGCATAAAACAGCACTGAAACGTTTCCTTAGTGTACCGTTACACAGTAGACATGATAAAACAGCACTGCAGCGTTTCCATTGTGCACCGTTACATAGTAGACATGATAAAACAGCACTGCAACGTTTCCATTGCGCACCTTTACACAGTAGAAATGATAAAACATCTCTAGACGGTTTCCTTACCGCAGGGTTAGATGGTACACATGATAAAACAATATAGCAGCACTAGACTGCCGCTCTGCAGCAGTGGTGTCGGTGGGTGGGACCGAGCGGCCCTGAGCCACGCTAGGCATGCTCACGTGAGAATAAAGACGTGCTGCTTTGCAGCAACTGTGTGGGTGGCATCGAGCGACCCCGTATGAATGAAGACGTGCCGTACTAGCCGCCCTCACCCGCGTGAATGAAGACGTGCCACGCTCACCCGTGTGAATGAAGACGTGCCGTGCTAGCCGCGCTCACCCGTGTGAATGAAGATGTGCCGCGCTCACCCGTGTGAATGAAGACGTGCCGCGCTAGCCGCGCTCACCCGTGTGAATGAAGACGTGCCTCTGCAGGTGGTAGTTGGTTCGGAAGGCAGCGCTGCAGTGCTCGCACACATGAGACTTGGGGCTCTGCATGCCCAGAGACCCGTCCTCCTTGATGGTCAGAATCTAACGTAGGGGTGACAAATTACCACAGGCACTACTGTGGTCAGCTTAGGGCTTAGTCCAAAGCCCCCAATAGTCATCTTCCATCTTATACACCACATTAAATGGATATCATGTTGCAGATGCAGTAAACTAATTCCTCATACATCCTGGTGACAAAAAAAATTAAGCAATATTGAATTAAGAGCACATTAGTTCCAGAAAGATAGCTTTTGGTTAAATATAAGCATTGGCTTCTGTGATTCAGTGAGACTATTGGTGACTGTAACTAACCCCATATCACAGTAACTGGAGAGCATTACTTAATGGTTACTATTCTAGAACAGTTCAAGAAAAGGAGTAGAAAATGTACCCGATCTGTTCCTGTGTTAACTCTGGCCACTTACCAGCAGTCACCTAGAAAAACAGCAGCGTTTACATAATCCCTATTTAAGAACCTATAACAGAGCCCACCAGGGCAAAGCGTTTCAGGTTAAAGGTAGGCACACCTGTGTTACATGACTGGAAACGCATGATACCGGCACCAGATAAGTACCTTGGCTGGAGAACGCTGCTTCCGGTTCTTTTTTTTAAGACTATCGGTGAGGTCTCTCGGCTGCTTCCTCTCTTTCATCCGGGCCCCCGTGTCAGAGAGCCTGATCTCCTGTTTGATGTTTACCTGTCACACAGCCACAAAAACACAAGAACTCAACTGAAACAGGACCCTAGGGGGAAAAAAAGGCTTGCAACATTCTGAACACAGGTATTTTGATATAACGAATGAGAGGGACTTTAAAAAATGACATGGTCAGATAGACTAGATGTTCAATCTGCCCACGATAAAGGGCAAAACTTTAAGGGAAACATTAGCGCAAGCATATCTGATTAAGCTAGCCAATTGAAGGGTGTAGCTAAATTATTTTTTAATGAAATCTGTGGATCTAAAACTCACTTTGTTGAAACATCTCACCACTGATGTATGAATGGCTAACTCCATGTTACTTCAATGTAAATTACTTCAAAATGCTAGTTAAATTGGCCAAAAGTAAAATTTTGATGAGCTTTTTAGAAAATGCAACCCGTCATCTCAATAACTGCATAAAAATCTAAGGTAAATTTAACAACCAACACAAGATCAGAATGAATGGTGCCCTCTTTTCTAAATAATAACGCATGAGCTCAAACAGATTTAAATTCAAAATTCAAATTTAAAAGCTTTGACAGGCCCTTTCGGCTTAAACATTGAAATGCGGTCAATGTCAAAATGCAAAATGTGAATGGTTCTAGGTTT
Source organism: Hiodon tergisus (assembly GCA_025775045.1). NCBI lineage: Eukaryota > Metazoa > Chordata > Actinopteri > Hiodontiformes > Hiodontidae > Hiodon > Hiodon tergisus. The sequence continues at coordinate 11,843 of JAOVYW010014833.1, read as the reverse complement.
GTCTTCAGCAGTGAAAATCAAGCCAAATGGGGTTCAGTATATGATCCTTATATGATTCTGGGTTCAGTTAACAAGCTCATGGTGAACAATTGCCTGCTCCTGACCTATGGGTACCTAGCCCTGGCTGATAACTGCTTAGCCCTGGGTGATGGACACACTACAAACTGAGCTGTGACCTCACCGGCAAGTGGAGAGGGTACGTGAGCTTGTGGGAGAGCCGGTGATGGAGCTCGCCTGTCCGCTCCTCATCCTCCATTACCGTCTCCCTGTGCACCATCATTGCGTTGTGCGAGATGAGCGACCCCACTGTCAGGTCGTCCTCTTCCTCCTCCCCGTCCTCAGTCAGCAGGGCCGGGTGGGTCATCTCCACCAGTGCTCCTTCAGCGACCCCCCGCCTCCCCGGCAGCCCAGAGGACATCAGCACCCCCTGGGAGGAGTGCAGGTCCAACACCCCACTGCACTTCAGCAACATCCCGTCCAGCTTCTCGTCGATGTTCATCCTCAACAGGTGGGGTACAAGCAGCTCAGGACCTGGCAATGAAGAGGAATGAAGAAGTCTTCTGTACCTCTCCCTAGATAAACTACCACCGCTCATACATGTCAATAAGCAGATTAAGGTCTAGAACGGTGCATGACCTCATTTAAATAAAACTGAGATAATACACAGCAGTGGAAGGTAATCTGTTGCCATTCTGGCCCTTGACCTGGTTCTGTTGTCATTCTGGTCCTTGACGTTGGTTCTTGCTCATTTTCTGCCTGACCATTGCCTTGGAAGGTGACTCTTTTAAATAATTAATAGACTCAGTAATACTGCATGTTAAAAGGGCAGTTAATTATACTAAATTTCTATCAGTATAAAAGACTTTAAATATATGTGTTAGAGTGTGTACAAGGAAGTGTATACACGCAGCCATTTCCCATTAAGGCGATTTATATATAAAATTACAATATCGACGACGCTTCAATAACGTAATATGAATCAGACTTTAATGCTTTAAATCGTTTCGGGTTTGAACGCTAAGTTTACATACACATACTTTATTTTAAGCCAATTACATAACCTGGTCGATTTACCAACGCGGGGTGTGCAGTCAGAAGCTATCTTAATAAAATAGCTAAAGGGCACGTCATACGATCGTTTCGTCCGAGTTGGGTAACTATACAAGCAGCTAATTTTGTACATAAACGCGTCATGCAAACATCTGGCTTGCAACTTCAAGTTCAAGGCTAACAAAGTTGTACCTCAGCATATCGGATCACCCGCTAGAGACTTACTAACCACAAATGCCTCTTGGACCAACTAAAATATCGCTAGCTACCAGACAGCACGATTTACAGGCCAACTCTGACACGTATAATTACATTTGTATGATCAACTGACTTTTAATAGCACGTTCATCAGAAGCTAAATTCAAAAATACTTAATTGCAGTAGCTAACCCACACGGCGATGTCGTCAGTAATCAAGCTAGTATCGACCAGGTTAGCTAGTCAGTGCGAGAACTGTCTTGTCACTTTAGAAAGCACCTCACAGCAGCTAGGGCTAGCAAGCTTAGGATGATAAACAACCGACACTGTCGCTTTGTTATCGTCCTGTTATTTGTCAAATTCGTGCATGATTTAATGTCATACATTTCCATGGTATTTTGGAAATAAGTCTGCAATTGGAATCGAGGCCTGATCAGTAAAACAAAAGCAAGATCGAGAACATAACGAAAATAAAGCGTCTATCAGATCGAACCACAATCTCTAAACGAAAAAGTAAACTACTTCACCATTTACAGTTAACTTAGTTGTTATTGTTACGTACCGGTTCTTACGCTCTACTCAAGCAGCTTTGTAGTCATGGTCTGCGAGCAAAAGTTTCTCTGGTAAGGCTCTAGTAACAGCAAGCAACATTCCATCTCCGGAGTGCCCTCATCTGCAGTGCATTGTGGGATGTAAACTGTTGGGAGGGGGGGCAGGTTGAGGATAGTCACCTTGCGATTTAGCGAGTTGTTCTTAGCTTTCTGATCTTAAAGGTGGATTATCCCTCAACACCAACACGATGAAACGAGGGGCGGGGGGATGAGATACGAAATAAGGGAATTACCCTTTAGAAACTTGCAGAGCACAAGCGCATATGCTACAATTATTAGACCCCTAAATGGAGCCAGTTTGGGAAATCAAACGGCCCTGGTAGCTGGAAACAATATAACCTAGTACACTTATTAGTTCAACAATTCTCTGTACATTTGATTGGCTTATAACAAGTGATATGAAATTCTGGTACTTGTGGTGGTCTGATGTTTGCGGTGTTTTGAACTACCTTTTATCTGATTTACAATTGGAAAGGTGAGATCACTTCCAACTCAAATTATATTTAAATTTTAAAAAAAATCTATGTTTCCAGGTGTAAATCAGAGGCTTATTGAGAGGTATCTTAAAAAGCTGCAAACCCAGTGGCCTTTGAAGAGCAGGGTTGGCCACCTTTGTTGTATGGGTTTGGGGGGGGGGCTTGTGAATCAAAAGTCTTCTGGTTTATAAGCTTGTGTGCTTGTTGCGTGGCAACGAAAAGTGGCATGCATTGCTCCAATTTATTCAACCTCAGGGACCAGACCACATTCTCTCCAATCTCTCTTCTTAATGCACTCTTTCCTCAGTTAATTCATCTTAGGCCAAGCACAAAATCTAGAGAAAAGCCATGAAAAAACTACCTGATGGAATCTTGCTCTGCATTTCCCCTGGAGTTTCATATTTTAGATATCAAGAATAAGAATAACTCGGGTCCCAAAGGCAAGAAGTAAACCTTTTATCAACTATAGTTGAGTTATCTGCACACAAGACCACACGGTGGCAGTATTCATTGCAAATTTCTCTCTTCTATGAAGTTGACAGTTCTGAGTTTGTATGATATGCATGTATAATATGTGGTGTAATGTGAGTTAATGTTAGCAGAATGTGCATGTATGATATGTGGTGATACATGTAATTTGAGTAATGTTGGCAGAACCTGCATGTATGATTTGTGGTGAAACATGTAAATCTGGTGTGCAACTTTCATTTGCTTAAACTACTGTTTGGATAACCCCAGTCACTAACACCTCATGATGCAAAACAAAGATTAATGAAAAACATTAAAGCACTTTAAAAAACTTTTTTTTTAACCCTCTACCATCCATTCAAGTTTTCAAATTGCATTTTTAGGAGGCCAACTTCATTCAAAAATGAATCCAGTGGAAGAGGATAAGGCAAGCAAGCCTTTTCAGATCATGCTAATGCACGACCGCCAAGGCTTAGATCACGCAACTGCTCCTTCAGCTAGAATTTAAGTGTAGCACAACTGAGCATGCCCGGTCCAGCAGTGGCCAGACACAGGAAGGCATATTGTATTTCTTTGTATAGAGAAATACAATATGTACCAGGCCTGACCCCCAAAAAGCATGCCAGTGGCAACAGTGGCAAGGAAAAATTCCCTTGGCTGGCAGGAAGAAACCTTGAGAGGAACCTGGCTTAATGGGGGAGCCCATCCTCCGCTGGCCGGCACTAGGAGCTGAATTAAACAATCTAATGTCTATATTGTTTGATGCTCTCCAGTCGAGGAGTTCCAAAATATTGCAATATCCGGAGGAGAGCGTTGGGGGCCCAGATGGATGGAGTCCAGTTTAATGGTCCACTGGTTTCTGTGGTGGAAGTGATTCAGTCCTGCAGGATGCCTCACGTGATTGCAACCACATATAATCTATCCAATCAGTTTGTTTCGTACTGCACTGAAATAATACAATAGGTTTTGTCCATTTAAACCCAGGTTGGCCATTAAAATCAAGTCACTTTCTGCATGGCAGTGTATCTGGCCATAGGAGTTTACTGTCCATCCAAACTGGACAGGAGGATATCTATGTTTAACTTCCATCTGAATGTCAAAAAACTTAACCCCATTCACCAGTTGCCTGCTGTGTGCTGCAGTATAGTTATACAGTGAAGAGGACATGGAGAACTCCATGACTCTCCCTCTCTCACCCTTCCTGATCTGCTTCTCCGGCACTTCGAGCTTTTTGGTCATCTCTCTAAACATAAAATGTACATGGTCTAAAGCAGGAATAGAACAATTAAATACATTTGCTATTAAATACTAATACAAATGTTTTTTGTTTTTTTTCCCCCGAGTACACCATGTTTGGTAGAACTCCTTGGCTGAATCTACCATACCTAATCCTACAGCCTTTGGTTGGCAGGAACTTAGCAGCAGGCTTGAGACCCTTCTGCTGAGCTTGCTGTGCTACTGGTCTGATTGGAGACATTCTCACAGCATTTAGACTCTGTTGTGGGGACGTCGCGTCATCACCTGGTTGAGGCCATACGGGACTGACTGACTACTTGCCAGCTGTTTAAAAAATCTCGGGTGAAAACCTGACCCTCCCCTGGAGTCCTGGGTCTTTGCTGTTCTGCTACTTGCAACACAAAACCCTCCCTGTGAAACCTGATCAATCTGACAGATGTGTTGTACACTTTTCTGAGAACCTAGCAGCATACATAAAGATGAAAGCGGGTACATATGTTTTCAGTGTAGCATAAAATTTCAACTTCCCATAATATTTCATGAAGGGGAACAGGAAAAGATGAGTTAGGGGTGTGTGTTTGTGATTTTCTCCCTATGGCATTCCAGTTAATTTCCATCACTTTCTGGGTTACATAGACGGCTAGAAGTCCAAATGGCTACATCCAGAAATCCCACCGCCAAATCTTATTGTACACAAAAATGGCAGACAAATAAAGAACTAACTCTTGGATGCAGACAATGCACAAGACATCATGCAACACTTGTGTAATACTATATGGAGTCTTCAAACCACATTCAACTGAGAGGAAGCAACAGTTCATAGTTCAGCTTCAAAGGAAATTCAGTAGGCAACACAGCACAGAAAAAAATAAAAATAAATTACAACCGTATGAGGTCTTGTAATACCCCTCATCCGCAGTTTCCAAATACTTTGTAGACACTGTACATCTGCTAGTCTCCAGACAGAGAGCTTACTTGTTTCTACTTCCTTTCTAACTCCCACCTACAGGATGAAGATACACACAGTGACGTGACCATTTTACTAAAAACACATTTTAAAGACAAACTGTAAAAACAATATTTTGAGTAGGAAGCAATACAGCTGGAAACTAGTAAAGCACAAACTCAAAACTCTGCTCGGCAGATATTTATGCTGAGGCAGTTTCCAGCTCAGCTTTATGGTCTGGCAAAACAGCAACTCGTATAGATACAATCCCTGTGGAAGCAGTAATCTTGCCAACTTTGGGCCACTATTTTAGAAGCTTTAAGTTAATATGTTAATCAGTTATCCTGCTCATAATGCAACAATACCTGACTGTACTGAGAATTCACACTCAAGCAACAAGGACATGGCAGATTGAAACAAACTAAAGTCTCAGTGTTGAAAGCCACCTTTATGAGAACGACATATGAAATGAAACGGAAGTAGTATGCATACTGTTCATGCCCCTGCACAAGAGCTCTAGGACTTTGAACACATGTCATTGAACACACATGAAAGTCCTGTACAGCTCGGCGAGCCAATACACCCAATGCATGCTTTACCACATGTGAATTCTGGCCAGAGCAGTGGTTTACTGTTTTCCCAATCCAAACTATTTCTATTTGCCTTCTGCTTGCTGAAGTTACACACTGTTATAGATGACAAAAAACTGTTTGAATTGTATTAAGTATCATTCTATACTATGGGTGGAAAATTTAATTTCCCACAATTCCCCTCAATAATGTGCATCTGTGAACAGATGAGATAATCTGTAATCCAAATAATGACTGTAATTAAACAATTAACCATGGCCCTGGAGGTCCACAAAAACCCACCCCTGTTCCATACATATGTAAAAAAAATTACAAACATAAAAGAAAGTTGAATTCTATCGACAGCTTGCTTAAAATGAGAACATTTGAAACTGACCCGCTTAAAATTACCTGCTTGTAAACATATTGTTACCTCAGCAGTTACATTTTGGGCTTGTAGTCTTAAACCAGCCTGCAAAAAAAAAGATTGAATAATTGTACATTGTTATCATAGGTCCCGAGAGCAGTTATAGCAACTTTCTGCAGATAAGAGGCTAAATGTTTGCAAACAGGCTCGTCTGAAAACGGGACAACTGAAGAGGGGCCGTACTCTCAGTTTGTCCTAAAAACAATGTGCAAGGCCAGGACAGGAGTCACCAACACTACCTTCTCCTAATTGAAAATCCCCAAGCGACCTGGGCAGCTTGTTTTTGTGATGCGTGTAGGTGCCAGAGCATCTGACAGAGTACTCAAGCAGAAAGCATACTGCGGCTTGCCTGATCAATGGGTGGACTTCAATGAGGCCTAATCTGTGGGGCCGTAACAATGCAGACGGATGAAGGAACAGTCCAAAGACACTTACGCAAAACCTTTGCTTTACATTTATTTTTCTGTGTGGGCCCGAAGAACTTTGTTTCGGTTAAATATATTCAAACCATAAAGCCGTATCAAAATCAACCTCATTAAACATTACAGTATCTCTCTGAACTGGAGACTACTATGCTTTGTCTTTTTTAGATCATATTTCTATTCTCATTGCTCTGACGATTGCTCGGCTAAATAAATAAAGTGTAAATTAATATCTTAAATACTAATTGTGGATTGACTGACAAAATAATAGCACAAGTAATCAATACATTAGCATGTTTGGTTAGCATGCTAATTCAGGCAACTTGTACGGTAACGATTTGTAATAAACTGGACAAAACAGTGAGCGCTTCATTAGGGGTTAAAGACCAACTTTTGACCAAGGGCAACCAGCAGAGGTAAGAAGCAAGACCCTGTTGGCAGTGTTCTCTGTGTCCTTGTTCTGGGGTTCAGAGGAAGAGGCTATGTAGGAGCCCCAGAACATGTGTGGTTACCATAGTCGCGCAGTGCCTAGATTTGGTTTTATTTATTTTAAACTTGGTTGTTTTAAATAAGCACAGTATCAAAGTGCAGCAGAGAGACAAGCGAAGCAACGGTGACCTAACCTGGTAGCACCATGGTGTGCGGGCTGTATCTAATAACATTGTGGTTTGTTAGTTGCTTATCTTGTTGCTTGTGTCTGAGCAGAACACAATAGGTAGGCTAAGTGAAAGATTTTGATGCCTGTGGTAAAGCAGGTGATGCGCTCTTCCTGGCGGTTCACCAGGCACGCACTTGGATCGTGGACACGACGGATTTACTCATCACAATCTTTTAAAACCTTTTAGTCATTTCCAGTCCATTTTAATTGAGCTAAGGTGAAGGTTGGGTTTTTTTTTCTTTTTTCAATCCTAACCCAGTGAGATAACAGATTTTAGTTTAAAACACAAGCGTTGTGTTGTTTACTACAATAACACCCTCACAATTCGAACCCTTTTTGTTTTTTGATAAACTTTGTCTTTAATTATTTTCTATAGTTTTCCTTTCTGGCGTTGCACGTTTGAATATATCTATATCTATATAGATAGATAGATACTTTATTTATCCCCCATGGGGAAATTGGGGAATGCCTAATACTTTTATCTATTCAGTAGTTCAGTAGTCTATTCAGTAGTTCTGAGTCTAGGGATTGGTTATTAGTGCTTGATGCTAATATTATTGTTATTTTTATCCACGTAGTTTAAACATTTGCTGCCAGTCCACCTGGTGAGTGTTATACCCAATAGAACACTGGAGACTTGTCCACAGTAACCAAAGTGGCTTAGTCAAGTTCTTATTGTGACGTTGTCTGAGATTAGTTTCAGAAGATTCCCAAATTACTTAGTTGGTTGGTCATATAAACAATAACGGTTCTCTCCGCAACACAAGTTGCATCGTTAATATTTAAACCTGCTTGCATGGCAAGCCCCAGCATTACACAAAAAAGCATATCTGTCTCGTTTGAACTCAAACTAAGTGGCAGAAGGAATCTCTATTCTCTGCCTCCCAATTAAGTCCAGGTCTATGTTTTCAGCTGACAACGTTTGCCAAACGAATACTTCCTCTGGGAAATGGGACCTCTAACCTGTGTACTGAATTGAACCAAGTGTGAGGGGGGACACGTTTGAACTTTCCCTCATCTTGGACAACGGAAGCACAGATTGTATAGGTGGCTAAAAAATCGGTTCTCAGAAGCTCAAATTCACTCCATTGCCTCCCCAAGGAGTCTGGGTTTAAGTTTCGGCCTTCAGAAAACCCATCAGCGTGCATACCGAATTGGCAATAACCAACACTAGCATTTAATTAGGTCTCTACTGACAAACTGTTAGCATAGTATCTCTCCAAACAAAGAAATGGACCAGTAAATTAAAGTCACAATATCAGATACTGCTGTACGTTTCAACCACAGGCTGAGTAAGGATGAGTGACGCTGGATTCAGTAAAGCTCATCAGATGAAAAGACAAATGCCATGTCGAAATTGTGCTTATGGGGGAGGCGATAAGCTGAAGCGGAAACACGTTTAAAATCATCCTGTACGTTTGTGTGAATAAAAAAATGTTGGTTGGCGGATTTGTCATCACAACATATAACTCATGATCTCTACCTGTAATTAACTGCTATGTCATTAGACTACCACCATTAAGAACGTTCCAAGTGGAACCAGGCACGACATTTTGCTATATTTCTTTAGCTTGTATTGCAGCCATCTCTGAAACAGGAACGCATGAATAAGGTCCAGTCCAATGATGGATTTTCAAATAAGGGGAGTTTCTTGGGTGGCTGTAAGGGGACTCCTGGCCCAATCTATGTCATTTGCATTGTTAATCTGGCTCCCCTTTCTCTGGCCCCTAGTAAACAAATATTAGTGTATGTGTGTACGTGTGCCTGTAGTGATCAGGGGAAAAAAAGATTTAAAAAGGGCTAGATCAGCAGTATGATTTTGCACTGGTAGGCCTGAATTGCCAGGCAAGGAAATGGGGAACATTGGGGGTGGATGGGGAAGAAAACCACAGGAACTATTAGCACGGCTGTCCATTCTGTTCCGATACAGAGAAAATCACAATGTCTAAATACAATCTAAACACAAAAACATTCAGCATTATTTATTTTATTTAGACCATTGTGAAGTTGTAGTCATATGGATGTACTTTGCAGTTCTACAATGAAGCCTTTAAAAAATTATACCCAATAATCCAATTGTAAGCACCCAAGTAAATTTGAGTAATGGATCTGTGATAATGAAAATAATGTTAAATATAGATGATGTAGTGATTTTGCCTAAATGTGGTTACGTTTTGAAAGTTACCCTTTAAGTTACAAAAACTGTTTTTATTTTAATAAAATCCTACAATCAAAGATTGCAAATGAAACCAAATATTCACTAATTAGGACAGAGCAGGGGTGTTGAAGTGAAGTGTTGCAGTGTGCAATAGACTTACCCGGCAGACATAGGCAGGGTACACCCAGGACGGAATTCCAGTCTATTATATGGTGGGACACAGACAGACATGCAGACAAGAGACAGACAAAGGGCAAGAGGCAGGGTACACCCAGGACGGAACTCCAGTCCATTATAGGGTGGGACACAGACAGACATGCAGATAGACATACAGACACATACGGTGTGAGGCAAGGTACACCCAGGACAGAATTCCAGTCCTTTATAGGTTGGGACACAGACAGACATGCAGACATAGTGCGTGAGTAAAGGTATACACAGGATGGGATGCCAATCCATCTCATGGCTAGAGGAAAACCAATTTTACAGTCACAGAGGGAACCCAGGTGGAAACAAACTCCGCACAGGCTGTGACTGGAGTCAGATCTGAACAAGGGCGGACTATGACTGGATCCGGATCTGAACACGGGAGAACACAAACTCCACAGACTGTGACTGGAGCCAGATCTGAACACGGGAGAACACAAACTCCACAGACTGTGACTGGAGCCAGATCTGAACATGGGCGGACTATGACTGGATCCGGATCTGAACACGGGAGAACACAAACCCACACAGACTGTGACTGGAGTCAGATCTGAACACGGGCTAACTGTGACTGGATCCAGATCTGAACACGGGAGAACACAAACCCACACAGACTGAATGACTACAATCAGCACAAGGCAAATTTCAACAGTTATATAACAGATGTAGAAGAAATTAATAAATAATTATGGCATCCCAAAAATAATTAGGGGGGTTTGGCACATGGTACATATCCTCTAACACTGGCCTTTGTAGAATTTTCCTGTGTGGCTCTGTTGAAAAGTTATCTGTATATCGTTCAAACATAAATGTGCAGAGACAGCTTTACGACTAATTTGTTAAACGTTATAATGAAGCCAATGTAAATACTCTGAGGCAGAACATGCACTAAAAAGGCTGACCAATGCTAAAAAGTCATAATTACTGCAATTAGGTGTGTGGATTTAAAGTTTTGCGATAGCTGACCGTGTTAGCATTTAGGGGTCTGATTGTGTTTCTAGGAGGAGAGCCTCCATACTTTTTTCTACCTCTGGAAGCAACAATGATAGCTCTCTTCTGCCGTAGCGTTGTTACCCTTCATCTATCTTTTTCAGCTAGCACTTTGAATGTGCACACACAGGAATACATTCTCAAATAGACATTTTTGACATTTCCTCGAGTTTTGTTAGCGTGCACAGTAAAAAAGAAAAAAAGAAGAAATAATTACCATGCTGTCGTTCTCCATTTTTACAGCTCTTAGTTTTTGTTTCCGACCTTGGCAACCAAGAAAAATACATTTTAACGTGCAACACTATTTTTTCCAGTTTGTAATGTAATATTATGCCTGGTGACGTCCTGGGATTTCTCAGTAAATGCTCTCGTCGGAACCCAAGTTGAGCCAAACGACTCAGAGTGATGGTTGTAGTCTGGTTTATGCCATTACCCGACCATGAAACTCCCGCACACTCAGTGTCTACCGCTGTGCATTATATGGTAATGATTGGGTTGACTGTTTGGTTAGAGGATCCACTCGCGGCTTTCTTGTTGCTCAGTGGTGACTGTGGTTCGTCTTGGTTTCTGAAATTAAATAGGCTACGTAATGTGCGATTCCAAATATATAAAAACAACAACAGTAATAATACAAGTCTGGTATAAAAACGTTGATAAATACAAATGTACTGGGATTATTGTTAATTTATAATCTCATTCTTATCCAGTTTATCACACCTCTTCAAACTCATTTGGTGAATTCTTGCAATTGATATGGTTATATTTTTTTTATGTTGTCGCAATGCTTTTAGCTGTTTCTAATTGTGATGTGGATAATGTAAAGTAATGGTGTCTGTGATTATCCCTTCTAAAAGCTGCAAAGAGCCTCAGCTTCCTTTAACGAAGTGAACACATCATTTTTACATTTTCGTTCTACTAATTTTTCAATGACGAGCGAAGCTAAACTTTATGGGCGGCCCTTCTTGAACAGCTGGATTAAAAACACCTGGATCCGCCTACACTTAACCTCAGTAAAAAGTAAGAGTGAAAGAAACTTTCCTTTAATTTAAATAAGTGTTGGCCTGTCACTATCTATCGTCCACATTCTAATCCGATGAAGACGAAATCCTTTTGCTTTTCGACTGAGATTTATACTTGTTCGTTTTGTGTAACAGTATGAAGTACTGGATTTACTCAATCGCAACTTCTGTTCTTCTGTCTTTCTGTGAGTATCCAAGTGCTTGCTTCACCTAGTATGAAGTTTTTAAAGTGTCCATTGTTTCCACTACTAAGTCTTTGATGCGTCAAGACGGAAGTTACAGTAGCGGTGTGGTCTGTTTTCCAGAAAAGACCTTTGAGAAAAGATAAGAATTGTTTAAAAATTGTTGCAATAACAAAGCTTCCATTTTTTTATACATAGTGCTCGAATGTGTGTGTGTGTGTGTGTGT
>JAOVYW010014823.1:18020-32952 GCA_025775045.1 Hiodon tergisus | reverse complement strand
CAAACTCCTCTTGTAAAGCCTGCAGTGAAACATGCCACTGCACCCTGTCTATACGCGAATATCGGATTGACGCCAAAAAAGGTTGTTTTTATGACTTTGGCTTGGTGCCACTCTTGTTCCTTAATGGCCTTATAAAGCGTTAGTAAAAAATAAACTTGAAAACTTGAAACAGACTTCACCGGATGTGTTAACGTTTGTGAAATACATTCTACCCTCCTTGCTCTTACGAGGGATACGCTCCTGTAAATAAGGGAAAAGCTCTCCTACACCACATCTAGGTACCATCGGATGCTTTTAAACGAGCCTCAGAGACGGCCTGTGGCGCTTCGGATCTCTTAGAATGTACTAGAAGCTTAGAGAATGTCTCTGAAGCCAGGCTTGGTCTGACAGCGCAGTACGCGAAACTGCCGGTGTAATTAAAAATAGTGTAAATATTACATATTCTTAAAATGCAACATACACAGCAGTCCCTTTGTTAAACACTCATCAATACTTGGTTTAATTCAAGGCCATTTTCTTTCAACAATTCCATGTCCGAGCAGAGCAGTCAAAGTTAAATGTCTAATGACCTGGGACAAACAGAAAGGCTTTGTATAATCCGATATAACAATGAACAATTATGAAAACAAACTGCTTAGTCCCAGGTTTTTAAAAAAGAAAGAAATTAACAAGATAAATCCACTGGAAATTATGTTCCTATTAGACTTCACTTGATCAAATTCAAATACTTCCCTCTAAAAAGTAAACACTTGAAAGCTGTTAAATAGCTTTAGTCTATTATAAATGATGAAGTCATCCATAAAAGCTACTGTTAAAATGAATCACAGTTAATCTCCCTCAGTGGAACAATGACATCTACTGAAGTATTAGAAAAGTGTATTGTACTACAGTGCCAAAGTGTTAGAACAGACTTAATACATAAAAATGAACTCAAATCCTCCACTTGGTACCTATTCTTTGGAATACCTATTCTCTCAAAGTCTGAAAGACACACAAACCAGCAACTTGAACAATCTTAGGAAGCATTTTTAAATATCCGACAAGAAGAATCTGTATGGTTTTGAAGGGAAAGAGTGCATTGCATGTAAGCTTTTATATCAAGCTGAATGAGGAATGTGAATTGTTGGAATATGATTTTCATTTTTCATAAAGATTCCACAGTTGAATAAGTCCTACTATGAATAAGGACAGAACATTCAACTTTAACAGTGTATGCATTTAAAGACTGAAATCGCTGAATTTACCTTAACAAATCACGGCAAAAATGTGTTTTTGCTGTTTAGTAGGCATTGCAGTACTGTACTTGCGACTGCAGTAGTTTAGAAGTCGTCTTCCGTGCGTAGCAGATATATGTAGCAGATCTCGTCGCGCTGCCGCCTGGTGGATATTTTGGGAACTGCGTTCAAGCACAAACAAATCAGAATTTAAATGACACAAGAACAAACCCATTAAACAAAGACTTAAGTCAAGAAATATGCTTATATTCACGTGTGCTTGGTGCGTGTATATCTACTAAATGATTGGTCAAATAAAATAGTCTGATATAGATTTCACACTCAACAATGCGGTATAATGTGTTTACCTTTAACTACACCTGTACCTGTAAAGAATAATTTTTTCAGGCAGCCGATTTAAGAAAGTGTTCAATACGCTTTTGGTTGTTGCTGCATAAACCTTTTTCAGATTATAAAAATAAATTCTTTTTTAAAAACATACTAACCCTAAAGTCAGAAATTGAATAAATGTCTAGTCGTATTTAACTATTTTACTCCAATTATCAGACGTGATAGGTCTCCCAGCTCTCAAGTCAAAATAAAAAGGTCATTCTAGGTAGACAACGCTGAGCGCCTCCACAGTGCTGCACTTCTGCTGCAGTGACGTGAACATCATTTGCTAACGAACCTATCAACAAACTAGGCGTCACTATTTGTCGCAACGTGGTTGGTTCACAAATACACAACTCGAAGGTCCGTGCTAACAGTTGCTATGCTGGTTGTTGGGTGAAATTTTTTATTAAATAAATAAATAAATGTGTGTGTGTGTGTGTGTGTGTGTGTGTGCGCACTACATGGCACTTGCATTGCTATGAATGAAACACCACCCTGCTTTATTGAGCAATTTGACTCCCACGCAACTATAATTTCTTATACGTCCGTTTTTTTTCTTTAAAATGCAGATTTGTTCTAGACTGTAAAACACTTACGAACTAGTTAAAAACATATGTCATGACCGTTAATAGTTATTAGTCAGTTTTTAACGTTTTTTTTCCACAATTTCATAGCTCTCGGTGTGCCTTTTATGACGTGCCAATGCCCTTCCTTCTCAGTAGAAAATATTTAAAATTTTGGTATTGGATTTTTCAAACGTACGTGTTAATTGAATGCCATGATATATATTGCGTTTATCAATACATGTTCGGGTTTTGTAATGACAGGAGGGGCGAATTAAAACAAAACTTTCTGTGCTATACTGAAAATGCAAAAATGTACAACATAACACAGAATTTGCTCAACGGACCAAGGATAGGCTCAATATAGAAGAACAAATTACAGGGAATGGCTTCAAATTCTTTCCAATATTTTATTGGATAAATATAAATGTGGATTGTACAATGATCCTGTTAGTTTCCCGTGACTATCTGTCCGTCGTTCATGTCCCGCATATTCTCACCGTGCACTACCTTTTAAAGTAATCCCTAGCTTTAAATTGACCACAAATTACATTTTTTGCAATTTCCGAATCTGGATACGATGTCCAGAATAGTTTTATTTCAGGCAGAATGATATCACTGATGGTCCACAACCACAGAAATAAACTTGATTGTTGAAGGACACAACAAAAAAGTATTTTTTTCCCCAACAAAGATTCCCCGTCAGTGCAATCGGTTTTATCGGGTCACCTTAGTGGTCCCCACCTGTAAACCCAGAATTAAATACTCTTTAGATGCTAGTACGTAACTAATAAGCAAATTAAATAAGCATTTATATGAAAATGGCAAATTACAAACAGGATTAAGGATATTATGTTTTATTCTTCAAGAGGCAGGAAAAACAACAACATTGTTTTTAAAAAGTTTTGTGTTGCGACGGTAGATCAAACATTTCCTTAAATCACAATCTCTTCGTAAATACAAATCATTATATTGTCGTTTTGAAACTTATTATAAAAGCAGAAATATTGCTACAGTCAGAATGCAAACAGAAGTTCGTTATTTACCTTAAAATCGCTCAGACACTACAATTCCACCACTTCGTGCACGTACTCGCGAAGAGTTTCTGATCTACCACAAGGGCGTCTCACTTCTGGCCACATACGTCAACGTCATCACGCTTAATCTGATGAGGAAGTGACCACGTGGGGTCAAAAAAAAAATCACTTTCTGGATTTGGAAGGCCAGCTCTTCATGTAAGGTAATATCACGTATAAGTTTATTTTATTCATTCGAGTCCACGTGTAAGAGTAAATAAAAACGTTAATGATATATGCGCCCGAATGAACATATAACCTTCTTTTTCTGAATCGTTTTGAACTTAGTGATATAGTCCTGTTAGCTAGCGTCAGTAGTTTTGACGTTGGCATTTCAAAACATTTTAAGTAGTATTGCGCTGTTAGTAAGAGAGAGATACCTTTGTTGAAACTTGCCAGAAACAATGTTTTCTACAGTTTAACGGTATTAACTAAATAACCGTGTACCCTTCGTGGCTATGTGATTACCATCCTCGCTATTGGTGGCCATGTGCAGTTGGAGTTTTCCTGCGAACTTGCGTTTTAGACGCAAGATGTAAATTCCCTTGTTATTCCGTTGTTTTATCACGTTTTGATCCGCGTGTCTCGGTTTCGGACATGGAATTGTGTGGATTTGCGGGCCGCGGCTCCCGGGGGTGAGGCGTCATGAATCGAAGTGGCATCAGAATGTGGGAACGTATCTGAACAGCCGTTTCTTCTCCAGGAATTGACAATGGCAGTACGGGCATCATTTGAGAAGAACAACGAAATCGGCTGCTTCGCCAAACTGACAAACACATACTGCCTTGTAGCCATTGGCGGTTCAGAGAACTTTTACAGGTTAGTACTTGGTTAACAGCGTGGAAGTCTTCGACTATGATTTGGGATCACACCGTCTTGGATTATGATTTGGGATCACACCGATCGTTTAATTTGCGCATATGCAATATGATTTTCTGTAGTTAAACCACCATATTTTTTACATACTTTAGTAAGTATTTACTTTAGAATTACATGAATTAATTGATTTTTTTTTAATCTTCGCGTAATTTGTGGCTTTGGCAGATTGGCTGGTCAGGTTTGGATAATTGCTGTGACCAATTGAAGTAAGTGTGTTCTCAGTCGTCATCTCTGAACTGCCTGTACTTGCTTTCTTGGTAGTGTGTTTGAAGGGGAGCTGTCAGAAACCATCCCCGTCGTACATGCCTCCATAGCGGGATGTCGCATCATTGGAAGAATGTGTGTGGGTGAGTACGACCCCCTTTGATAAACCAACAAATGGACACAAGCACTCCACGGGTCTTTTTGGGGAAGAAAAAAACTAAAATGATCCGCTATTCCAAATTTCATGAAAAAAAAAGAAGTCTCTGCCTGCACGTATGCTCAGATTAATGTGCTCTTTCTACCTCTGCGTGCGCAGGAAATCGCCACGGGCTTCTGGTGCCCAGCAACACCACTGACCAGGAGCTGCAGCACATTCGCAATTGCCTGCCAGACACAGTGAAAATTCAGCGAGTGGAGGAGCGTTTGTCAGCCTTGGGCAACAATATCGCCTGCAACGACTATGTGGCCTTGGTGCATCCCGATCTCGACAGGGTAAGTAAGATCCAGCGTGGGACATCTGAAGGGTAGTTGTTCTGCTTAAAGATTCTCAACAACAAGAAAAGTACCAGTCCAGTGCATCCATTAATGAACAAAAATCTATGTCAACTTTTTTCTTTTTTGGTTTACGGTATCATAGGAAGGCTGGCAGGCAGAAATAATACACGTAATCGTCATGATCCGAACAGCTGAAGCGGGTTAACTAAAGGGCCCCCCCCCCTTCGCAGTTTATACATTAAGCTCATTATCATTCCTGGTGTCATGAACAAATCAGAGACGTTTGATGTAAATTATATATGAGGTGACATCACCTCGACTCAGGAAGTCTGAAACCATTCGCCTCGGATGAAAGTTGTGCGTTTACGTGCTCTTTCTTTCAAATAATACTACAGCAAAAAAAAGATACAAGAGGGGCGGGTCAACGCCATTTAAAAAATGTGATTTGAAAGAAAATGAAATTTTAAAGCCATGATGTTCAGTGCACAGGTACTTTAAAGATTTACCAGTGTTGATGTCCTCCTCTGCTCTCCTACACCCTAAACAGGAGACGGAGGAAATCTTGGCAGACAGTTTGAAGGTGGAGGTATTCCGGCAGACAGTAGCTGAGCAGGTGTTGGTGGGCAGCTACTGTACCTTCAGTAACCAGGGTGGGCTGGTGCATCCCAAGACCTCCATCGAAGACCAAGACGAGCTCTCCTCTCTCCTCCAAGTGCCTTTAGTAGTGAGTACATTAGGGTTTGGCTGTCCCACACAGTGCTTCAACAGGAGGAAAAATGCTTTGCTGGTACTTGGACTCTTGGACCTGTTTATATTACATTAACAATTTACTTGGATAGAAACTTCTTTCAAAAGATACAAATATTTTTTATTTTAGCAGCGCTACGGTTGGATATTTCTGCTCTTTCGGATGAGTAGCCCGAGCCACCCGGCTGATTGTCGCCCCCCCCTCCCCCTCTCTCTTTCAGGCTGGAACAGTGAACCGGGGCAGCGAGGTAATAGCCGCGGGGATGGTGGTTAACGACTGGTGTGCCTTCTGTGGGCTGGACACCACCAGCACAGAGCTGTCGGTGATCGAGAGTGTGTTTCGACTGAGTGAGGCCCAGCCCAGCGCCATCGCCACCACGATGCGAGACTCGCTCATTGACAGGTCAGTCAGTCCGTCTCCTGGGCCTGGCGGGATGGGGAAAATTGGCTGCTGAAAGTATTGAGGGGGTTTTTTTTTTTTTGGAAAAACTCGAACCCAGGACACAGTATTCATTTGAGCGAAATTTTAAAATGCGTTTAATTTTGTGAACGTTATTTAAAACGCAACTTTAATTTTGTGAACGGGAGGGACAAAACGGTTGTTAAATGGCGTAATTTAGAATTTTGTAGCACAAAATCATTAACCCTAGACACCCCAAGTTTCAGTGGTATGTATCGGTCATAGACCAACTCACGGTTACGCGTTTGCTTTTGTTTTTCAGCCTCACATAAGAACTCTCTCCGTGCTGCTGGATATGAGCTGTTTGAGTGAGGTTTCCAAAATAACCGCACAGGATGTCTGCCCCTGAAGCGTACACCTAATATTTAACACAATAATCACTGCAATCGACTGCGATCAAGTGTTCAAATGTCCGGTTTACATTGCATCTGAGTGGACAGATTAATCCTTAAACCTACAGCAATGTTAGACCAAGAATATGTCCGCTAAATGTTAAACAACGCTGAGTGCTGGTTGCTTTTGATTCCTCATAATGCAGATCTGCAAAGCCGCAGTCCAGAACTGTGACAGTTCCCTCGCCAAGTAAGGGTGATGTATTTTCTGTAAGCTCAAAATGTAGTTTATTTTACGTACGTCTGTCTTCTGAGTACAGTACAAATAAAGTCTTGCATGGTAAAAGGGGTTTTTTGTTTGTTTTTGTTTCATGTAACTATTTTTTACTTTTGATGTAGATAAACCATCACGCTGAGAAATCGTTTAACACAGCTGCAAATAACATTGGATGCAAATTTAACGTAACATAGGCATGACATTTGACCTTCGATAGTCCTTGACTCTTCCTGCAAGAGTCCCGTTTTCAGTACACTTGAAAAGCTATACGTTTTTGTTCCAATTCACCGTGTGTGGAAAATGAAGATTCATCGGTGATTAATTTAGATGAGGCTTGGGTTCTCTACCCCAATTTCTGAGGATAGTTTACGTGATTTATCGGTCCCGTCAGAGTGATTTTAGTATGCTAAGATATGTGGAGCCATTCCAGAAAAACTGCAACCTCTACAAATTATTTTCTACTGCAAGTCACCTGGCTTTCTCACTTTAAGAAAATGCTCGCACAACAGGGGAAAATGCAAAATAAGCTAACTAATTAATTACTCCACGCTGTATATCATTACAGGCAAGAGTAGGCTTGTTCATTGGAATTTAACTGAATTACATTTAACTCATTACATGCTTCTCATATTACCCTTTTAAGAGTGGGATAACCGTGTGCATTTGTGCACAGGTCCGTGTAACACGTACAGCAGGCCGTCTGATTTCTGTAACCCAGCTTGGACACGGCACTCCAGGAGCTCTGAGAGCGTACTGTCAGAAGGGAATGAGAACAAGATATTTGCCAAGTCTGTCTTTGCAGAAGTGTTATGTTTAGAGTTTTTCTATGTGGAGGGGATATTTAATGTATAGTATATAATTCCAAAAAGTCGTTACATGATAAGGTTTTGTTCTTGTTAGCAAAATAGTACATTTTACATTAACAGTCAATATATACCCTATGGAAGTGAATAATAATGTACTCAAACATTCCCCCCCCCCAAAAAAGTATTTTGGCTGTGTAATCTGGTTAATTTATAAAATACATAATACATTATAATTACTGAAACAAATGCAATCCACGTTTTTTTTTTTAAATAGATATTCGAAAGATGATTCAAACTTTAACTCGAGCATAATAATAATGTTGCCAGATGGGTTGCCTCATAGGTTTAGATGCACCAGCATCTCGAGGCTTCATCAAACATTAGTTTGTGCTGCATGTGAAAACTATCTCTAGCCATCATGCATTGTTCTGTTGTTAAACTGTAATATATACCTGGTCAGGAGTACAGGTTTCCAAGGCAGTATCTTCTTTTATTGGCAAATGCTTTAAATAAATCTGTGGCAACAGCGAAGGTACATACAGTGTCGGTATTGAACTAGTTACAATACTCCAGACAACAACACAGACACCAAAAATACATGATTACGTGTTGTTTTCTATGTACACACTGTCAAACTCCCATTTATCCCAACCCATATTTTCCAAACACAGCTGTTTTCACATACACACGCAGGGTGGGCCAAAATAACCCATTGAGATTTTTTTGTCTACTTCCTCCTGACAGTATCTGCGCTTTATTTTGACCCATCTGGGGGGGGGGAAACAATTTCCACATATGCAACAGTATACCAAGTTTTAGGCCATCCCGTACAAACACACGTACGCTACCGTTATGGCAAAGGGGACGGTTTAAAAATACATCCGTCATTTCTTTCAAAGTTAAAACCGTTAACAAATCCTTAGCATTACACCAAGAAAAGCATGCTACATATCACAACACAAACCCTTTCGTTCAAAGTGTTTTAGTCAACACCAGATATAATACAGAATCATTATACACACATTATATGTATATATATATATATATATTTATATATATCTATCTCATTAGATATATCAGAATCATTAGATAAACAGTACTTATTGTAAGTGCAAAAAGCATGTTTATTCCTAGATAAGACAGCGGTTAACATTTTACATAATGAATGCCACAGTTAAAAAATGGTTACCCTTGGTTTCCATCCTTGTCTAGTGTTCTTTCAACAAAAGCAAAACAATTTATCTCAAGTACCAGGGATTAAAACTATGTACAAAGACAATGGACTGTATTCCTGAATGTTGTTTTTTTTTTTGCTCAGACTTCACCCTCCTTTAAACAGGAAAATAACTGGACTAATAGTTATTTTCCTTAAGAAAAGAGAATAAATTAATCCCGATGAGAGTATAGGTATAGCGTCGCCGTAATTGACGTAATGAGGAAACGCCCAAAACATCCTACAGCATATGGATCAACCATTCTGTGTGATTATATTCAGTTGACTTCTTAATATTGGGACATGCATACGTGACAGAGAGGAGGCAGAAGAATACAGTCTTGCCCCAGCAACAGTAGCCATTCGTCCTTTGAAGTGGTCAGGCGGAGGCGCTTTTTTCAGCCATCTCTTGTCGAGGCTTTGTACACGTAGGGCGTTACTTCTAATAATGAATCCCTAGAAATGTTTTCTACAGGTCATAACTAAACCAGATTTCACAGTGTTACAATGAGTCCGGAGGAGTCTGGCTTGAATTTTGCGTAACTTTAGTACAAGGTCGCTGGACGTGGCTCTGTATGATTGTTTTAATATACCAACTACCTGCTATACGTTGTCCACAATGGCTGCAGAAACACGGATGGAAAACAGTCCCCAGAATTATAAAGCACAGACTGCAAACCTAAGACAAGAAAGTATAACAGAGTCTATTGTATTTATCGCTTAAAAATAACGTCCTGATTATTGCCAATACAGCCAGGGCTGTTACCGAGTAGAAAGTTAAGACCCTGGATAACATAGGCGATGGTGTTTCACAACAACTGCAACAAAAATTTGTCTTGAAATCCATCCCCATTACACATGGATGTTTTTTATTTATATATATATATATATATATATATATATATTAGCAGGAAAAATTAAGCAAGCTTAAATGAACATCAAATCAAGAAGAAGACTTGCACTGAGAATACACACTAGAATCATGAATGTTGAACTCGGTTGCAAAGTTTCCTGTTCAATACCCTCTGAGAATTCCAATGCAGGTCATACCAAGAGGCCCAGAGGGAGAACACGCTTGACTGGACTCTGTCCCTCCTAGGCCCATCCAACTCCTCTCGTTGTCTCCGGGCAGCCCCCCCCCCCCCTAGCAACCGAAGGTCTCCTGGGAGGCATAGACCATGTAGAGGAAGCCGTCCTCGTCGCGCTCCTGCTCGTAGATCTCCGAGATGGAGGTGGACACACTGACCATGCTGTGCTGATTCACCAAGAGGAAAAAGGCCTGTGTGGGGTTGAGCTGAAGTCGGCGCCTGGGGGAAAACCAGAGAAGTCAAACGCACGGTGAAACAGCTAGCGTAGCGACGAACATCTCACAATACAGCACGGAGGCAGTGGAATATCGCGGTGCTGTGGGAGATGTACGCCGTGCGCTCAAATACAGTGTCCGACAAGAATTTTTGGCACCCTACGTGTAAAGGCTGTGAAATGATGTCATTTGTTTCGAATGTCAGTTGTTTATCAACTCAAAGTATGAGAAAAGTCTAACCTTTAATCAAGTTAAAAGTGTTCAAAGAAAAAATATTTTTTTTGAGTGTCACAATAATTGGCAGCCCTAGAAATTCTTCTGAACACAATTATGACTTTACTTTTTAAAGTTCATCTGACTTCTTGGGAAATATAAAGTGGTCAGTCATGTCTTCCTGATTCGCTGCAGTATAAATATGAGGCTACACTCCCATGGCCATTCATCAACATGAGAAAGGCAACAAGACGTTGTTGACCTTCACAAATCAGTGGCTATAAAAAGCTACGTGTCTTAAAGTCCCCATCTCCATTGTTAGGGCATTAGTTAAGAAATTCAAAACAACTGGAGCGGTAATGAACCAGCCTGGAAGAGAACGCACGTTAATTTGGAGGACAGTGAAATCTCAGAGGACCACAGTAGGAGATCTGCAGAAGTTTGTTGCATCTTAGGGTCACCAAATCTCCAAAACTGCAATTAGACCCCACCGCCATGCCAACAAGCCATATGGAAGGGTTTCATAAAGAAAGCCTCTACTGTCACCAAACCACAGTAAGAACCAGGAGTTTGCTAAATATCATTGGAACTTTGGGTTCCAATTTCTTTGTTCTTTGTCATTGGAACCGGGTTCTGCGGTCTGATGAGGCAAAAAAACTGAGCTTTTTGGCAACAACACCAGTGGTGCGTTTGGCATAAAAAGAGCAACGGTCATGCAGAAAAGAACCTAATTCCCACTTTGACTGATCTTGTGGGGCTTTTGTTTTACTGCAAAGGGCCCAGGGGATCTGGTTGGGATATTTGGCACCATGGACTCCATCCTGGCTGCTTCTGTCAGGAGTCTAAACCTGGGCCATCATTGAATCTTCCAGCAGGATAACAATCCAAAGTTTACCTCCAAATCCACAAGAAAATAATTACCTGAACACAGAATAAATCTCAGTCCCCTGATCTAAATCCCATTGAAAACTAGTGGGGTGAGCTGAAAAGGACTTCCTATGTGTTCTCTCACCTCATAAAACATTACGGGAGATTCCTCAGTGCTGTTGTCTCGACAAAGGGAGGGTACTCAAAGTACTAAATCCAGGGGTGCCAAAACATATTCTAGAGAAAGATCATGGTTTCTTGTCGGACTGGCAGCTGCTAAAATGCCTCTGTCTGTGTGAGGGTGTGGCTGGGCGTAACCTGTCTTACGATCAACATAATTCAGTAATTAAACTTTCACCCACAAAAGTGTTCATTTAAAATTTTTAAGGAAAAATACTCTTTAAAAAAAAAAAAAAAAAAGTGCATGCAATTGACAAACTTTGGCAGAGCGCTGCATGGCCACGTAAGCCGTTTAAAGATTTCTTAACCCGTCTAAATGGAACGAGCTTTCATTAGCACTCGGTTTGATGCAGAACCAACCTTTCTCCCAAGCCGACTCAAAACTGGTCTCTGTTTGTGATTATCAAACTAAGTGCCTGCAATTACCTGTGATGAATAACTCTTAGATAATGCCACTAAACATCCAATCACAACAACATAGCACACATACAAATACTTCTAAATTAACTATGAAAAATCTTGGTCTGCGCATTTAATTTTCCACAAAAAATGTTTTCAGTGAGCACGCGATAGGTGGAAGGATGCAAAGAAATGGTAACCGGTTGTGGGAGGCGGCCTTTCCCCCAAGCCCACTGAACAGCACGAAGGACGGAGAGTGCCAGGGTGAGAGGGCCCTCTCTGGCAAGGGCATGGAGAGAAAGGCAGCTGCCTGGTCAGCCAACTTCACTCGCAGTAAAAGCATAAGCACAGCTAAGACCGCAGGAAAACAAGTAATTAACCGAGAGGCTTTAGCGGTGGATACGCCAGATAGCTCACGGGACACTTGTCCAAAGTCTCAAAGCTCAACTCACCTGGTAATTCAGAATACACTGTCCAACAAACACGTAAAAAAAAAAAACCAGTGCCCGGCCTTGACGTTGAATCACTGACCACCATGTGGTTACAATTGTGGGCTTAATATAGATGTTTACCCGAAAGGCTATCGAATCTTCCACTATAAAGATTTTTAACCACTGTTTTCACTTGCAGCACACCCAGGACAGGGTTGCCAACCCTTGCTTTATACTTTACACTTGCTTTATATAACAACTTTAACAGCTTGTAGAAGCCTTGTTTACAACCCTTAATTTTAAAAGGTGGAACTGGTTGCCTCTATAAATACCCAAGAGGGAGGGTTTATTTTTAGATTAGGAACATCGAACATTACACTTGCCACTTGGTATGAGAAGTTCAGGATAGCTTTAGCTTTAGTAGCTAAATCTTTTTTAAAAGCCCACTGATGGCTAAAATTGACCATTAAGATCGATTACAACCAATCTGCTAGATGCCTGGATATTTTTTTCTCTGACTGCTCCAAGATACAACTGACCTAGTCAGTTACATTCAATTTTTCTGAGAATAATTCTTAACCTTCCAACAGTTTTGCTTATTAGACAAAACTGTGTTATTATTTTTCTTCTTTTTTATTATAATAAGAAAACAATCAACCAATCCCAGCCTTGAACATGTAATGATTATACAGTTGGAGGACTACCATGAATCGAGCAGGTGCCAGCAATAACAAGGTTTATTTTTGAACTGAAGAGTTTAAATGGGTTTTCAGTGGTGTTGTCAGGGCTAGGCTGTAGTGGTAATCCCTGATACATTCCCCTGGGCTCCTCCAGACAGACTGAGACAGACTGGGATTGACTGCAGAGGTGGGGAATCACATGGGTTCACATGCAGGGTGCTCACGGAACGACAAAGACCAATGCCAAGCTTGGACTTAGACCATTATTAGTAAATATATTTACTTAGCATATTAGTAAAGAACAAAAACATGAAATCATTTCCAATTCCATGTTTTCCATCATCTCTGTTGATAACATTAAATCACACATTCATCGTTGTTATCGTCTTTGGTTTAAACCCATGGAGTTACTGATACACACACACGCGCGCGCTAATAAGTAAAAAACATAATTACTGTTAATTATTCTTCATGGTACCATCTGCTGTTATATGCTAGTCATAAAATACTCAAAACATATTTAAAAAAAATTAATGAATATTTTAATGTTTTTGAGATGAATTGATATTTCCCACAGGGCCATTAAAAACTTTAAAAAGTATAGTTACACAGTAGTGTAGTTACACAGTAGACTCATTGTTGAAAGCTGCTTGGGTGATAATGCACAAAGAACATGTTGAACACTCAGAATGAGTCAAGGAAGTTACCTTAGCAATAGTTCTGGAATAACTAGAGACCCTTCTATGAATTCTCCATCAGATGGTTTTGTTAGTGTAGAGTTTACAAAAAGCTATGACAATGACTATAATAAGACTATAATAAGAAACTACAAAGAATGATGAGATAAGTAGGGATCTGTCCTTTAATAGCCTTGCTTTCATCATTAAGAACACTGATCTTACCTGATGATCTTCACCAGCTCACTCATGTTGACATGATCAGGGACCAGAAATTTTGTCTTGTCCAACACAGGCAGCTGTTTCTCTCCCTTGTACCTCTCAATGATGACCTACATTTTGGACCAACAAATACAAAAGTTGCATATCTAAGTGTACTCGCATGGGAACAAAGTGAAAACAGAAAAGTTCCCAAAATTAAGAAGAGGGAAATTACCTCGGACTTGGTGTCTGCCCACCTTGGCCTGGTGTGATCTCCCCACCACCCAAGGCCCAACACATGAGGCTTGTGACAACAGTGATTCAGCTTTCCCTCTACCCCGACTCTTTACACAATACCAACGCCTCTGCCAAGTCCGAATCAAGCAAACACGGCCCATTTAGAGCGAGAGAGAGACCAGATTACAGGCTTTTGAAAATGTTCTCATGTTTTTCTTTTAAATAAGACTCATGAAGCAGTCTATTGTATTGTGCACATGTTACTTCCATTGACCACAACACAGACCATGATTTAAAACAGACCGTGACTTTGCAGTTGCATGTCTTTAAGATCGGTTTCCGAGCATGCGGTTGCCTGCAAACTGAATTACTTCTCCCAAGTGAATATATAAGGATTTCTGGGAGCTGAGAATTACGTTGCAGGTTCAATATTAATCAGATTCTCTAATAAAAATGAGAAACCCTTGCCTGTGTAAGACTCCAGCTACTGAGCACTCCCAATAAGACAATGCAGGAGCAGATTCATTTTCCATCCTTCCTTTGAAAGAATAAAAAGGCGTAAGGACGGCGTAAGAAAAAGCTCACCGGGATTTTGTTGGGGTGCTGATCTCGGATCTGCTGGACTTCTTTACAACGGTCAGCTAGAAGAGATGTTTTATAAAGAGCAAAATGTATGCAGGTTAGATATTCACAAATAGACAAAAGAACATTAGACAATTGCATTAGCTTTTTCTAAATAATATTGACACCCAAGTACATATATCATAATTACCACCATTATTCATGCCCTTATATTAGGCCAAATCAGAAATTATCATTAGAAATTCACATTTATGCCAATTGAAAAACTATTTATCTTGCTTGTTTTTGGCTTGGTATTGCAATTTTTATTTTGCAGAGGCCTTTGACATGGTCTCGTTTGACATTAGGACTTACAGGTTAAAAACACACAGATTGCAATCTACATGATAAAACACAAGCGCCATTAGCCTTGAATTTAGAACTGTGCTAAAAGTTCATGAAGATCTCGGCAGCAGGAGGGGCAATGTTCAAATAAATTGACAAAATACCATAGACGTGTGTTC
>JAOVYW010014823.1:2500-11020 GCA_025775045.1 Hiodon tergisus | reverse complement strand
ACTCCAAACATTTTTCCGAGTCTTGGAAACAGTAATGGCAACAGACGGATGCGTGACAGGGCCACTGTGAAAGATATTTTTTTTTTTTTACACAACTGTGAAAGTTAGTTTAGTTAAATATAAATGCAAATTCCCTCAGTACAGGCCATTCTACTGCAGAAGTTTGTCTATAGAGATGGCATGGCTGTGTGCTCGATTTTATACACTTGCCCACAATGGGTGTAGCTGAAACAGCTAATTCCACTAATTTGAAGGGGTGTCCACGTATGGTTGGCTCTGTAGTGTATTAAGCGATTATATCCTGGTTTGAGGGAACGCAAACCGGTTCAATTTAACCATATTTAAGGGAGCATGCTGGAGAAGGTGGGGGCTGGAGGAAAATATATCAGTACAGTGGAACATTCCATTTAAAGGTTTGGAACCTCTAGTGCTATTGTGACATATCACTGCCTTTGACACGTTAAGCACCATCATCATCGGAACCTGACAGAAGCCTGGTGGTCTGATACCAGCCTGCGGGGCGGTGTTCTCCAGTTCTCAATCGGCAGATTAAATAACCCAAATTCAAACCGATGTTATCCAGATCATAGGCCTTGATCTATGAGCACATTTACCAACTCAGCCCCTGAGAGCAGATTATACTGCCATCACACGACCCGTCGTCCTCTTATGTAGATTTTGTTGATAACCTTTGAGATCTAGATCAGCGCCTACATTCAGTACGGTGGAATTAGAAAGGGGAAGCTTGCTCTAGGCTTCTTTATATTTAATCAATGTTATTCAGACATTTTCATATTGGTGTTTATTCACACAATTTAATCATTTAATTATTATAATAATTTAATATGCTCACATTTGGTGCCACAAGATAAATGTGCATAATGGCACCCTTCCAAATGCCCTGAACTCAATAGCACTATTATTCCTCAAAGCGTCTTTAAAAAACACACACAAAAGTATTATTTATCACTGTTAAAAAAAAAAAATCTTACAGAAAACTGGAAAAGGTGGAACGAAAATGTTTTTATTTACCACACATATAATTCAAAAATTAAAAGTACAAGCAGATGGACCTTGTATAATGGCTCTTCATTTATAAAATATTATGGATAAATGGCAGAATATAACCAATAAGCAAAGCAGGAAAAAGCAAACAAACAGCAAAATACATGCTTAATTTAAAAATGGTCTAATGTCATCTAGCCATCACCAAAATTATATATTTGTATATTAACTGCCTCTTGATATATTCATCCATCTCTTGAAGTGAATCAACCCCCACTAAAATACTACAGATTTGGAGATGGGATTTTAATGGTTTTGAATCTATATTAAATTCATGGTTGTACTTATCCTAGAAAATATGAAACATGAACATTTAAGCCTCCTGTTGAGATCTACAAAGATTTATTTTAAAGTACATCGTTATGCTGCTTCCTACTTTCATCAAAATGAAAATATCCTATGACAAAAACGGACAAAAATTTGGCAATTAAATAGAAAAAAACAAAATCAAAAATACTTAAAGTTTTAGTCTGTCGGGTTCTGAATGACAATCAGGAAATAATCCTTATCTGTTAAGAAAAAACAGAGACAGGCATTTCAAATTCAATTCAACAGTAAACATTCATATTGCACAGTATAAAACAAAAAAACATGCTAGAGGTAACTGGTTATTATTAAGTTACATATTTTGAGCCACAAAGATTAAAAGTAAACTTTTAATACATAAAAAAAATTAAACAAACATGCAAAACAGAACACTGTACTTGGAAATGGTTTAAAAAAAAATACACTTTATTTGTTAATGTTATATTTAAAATCATTCATCATGAATAAACAACACTTAAAAGTATAACTTTTAAAACAAATCCCTGCTAAAATCTGGGTTACCTGGAGCAATCATGATTTCATTTTTCTTGGAGCGGATCCTCAGAAAGGTGAGATCGTTCTGAGGGTCGATGTCTCTCACTGTGGTCCGCGCCTTTATCACCAACTGGTGGATAAGCCCGGCGTACCGCACCGTGCTGGAGTTGTCCAGGGTGGTCTTGATTGGGATTCCTGAAAGAAGAGTGGAAGAAATTAGACTGCAACAGTTTAATTCCAAGAGTTCCACTCTGCGTGGTCAAAGTGCAATGTTGTTAGCTCCCTTAACTGTCATCAATACAATCGAATATCTGGATATGCAAGGAGGCATATGTACGTTACACCCATCACACATGTAAAAGCATCACTCTAAGCATTAACTACACGATTGAATTAATGTAAGTTTAAAACGATTAGCATTAAATCCGTTAACAAAAGGTCCTACAAGGTTTAAATACAGTCTAGTCTAAATACAGACATTGTAAAACGGCATTTTACAAAGGCAGCTATTCGTGTAATCCACAGATTTTGCTTAACTACATGGACAACTGAATGTAACCCTGTGGTTGTCAATGATTCCTGGTCAACAGATCTAAACACGATTTATAGTCTGGAGACGTCCAGTAAAGTTGATAAACGTCTTTCCCGGTACCTTCTGCATTGACAATGATGATCCCAAGTACGCCTTTTTGGCTTTGGATTCTTTTCAGGGTTTCCTCAACCTCAGCCTATAAAACAGGTCATTCGCTTCATTAGTTCACCAACGTCGATATGTAGCTTTCGAAACAACTAGGATAACTATATCCCATCCCACGATAATAATATGTAACGTGAATAAGCTAAAGCCTACTTGCTGAGATGAGAACATTAGATTTAGCTCTCTAAACAACTTCGGTTGACTCGACCTAGTTCGTCCATGATAATATCGAATTAATAAATAGCATTCGTATTCAGATAGCTAATCAATTAGTGAGATCATTGTTTATCTTACAAGCTTTTAAATATACTAGCAGTAGCTGCATCCAAAACAACGCCCATAATCCGGCTAGATTGTAAAATAGTTGACAACGTTTTGTGAAGTTAAAATGAACTTCACAAATAGCTATAAATAAATGCAATGAGAGAGAAAACAATTATCGTGTAAAAACACACGAAATTCACTTGCCATTTCAGAACACACACTTTATCTTTAATGCAAGCCTCCGGCAGCTTTCACCGCAGCGCTGAGACAGAATTGTAACTGATCATGCGCACTAAATTCTGCGTTTTTTCTTTTAAAGGCGCTTCCTTTTTCCGGCCAAACGCTCTTCTTTGTTTTTGTAGATTCAATGGCAGTGTGTTTTATTCCTCAAACAGTACTTATTGCCACCTACTGTTATGGAATATGAATGAAACATTAGCTCACTAGTAGTGTGACTGCTATTATTTATAACGTAGTTCTACAGACGGTGTTTTTTGTTGTTGTTTTTTTACTTTAACGCAGCGGGTTATTAACTGAAGCAGTACCTTGTTCAACAGTACAATATCAGTTCTGCGGTTTGAACTGTGAGATGAAGCTACAGCTGGGTCATGTATACAATATAATACAATATAAAAACACACTGCCAAGTCCCAATCAGAATGGTTGAATGAACAAGAAATTCAGTTAGGGCCGAAGTCAAAATTCAGCCATAGCTGGACCTGAAATGACCAGAAAACCCACAAATGCCACCAATTCCTCCACAACATTGTGATGGACCAATCAATAACTAGCTACAGGAAAGGTTCTTGCAGCCCAGTGGCTTACTGTACCTTCCCTGTGTCCGGTGACAGGATTTGTGGCAAATTGGTTATTTTACTGAGTGACAGATTACAGCTGGAGGTTCCAAATTGGGGAGAAAACTAAATAGTCAATTTTAAGAAGAGAAGAACAAAATCTAAAATAAGACGTGTGTGCATTGCCAGAATACCACATACCAATCTCCCTGAGTGCTCTCTTGACCGGCTGGACTCTCTCCTCCATTTCTGGTGTCAGCAGTCTGTTGGTGGGGGTGACAGTAAGCATTCCTGAGTGGATAAAAAAAAAGAGTGTTTGTACTTTCAGCAGAAGTCTTAATGAGGTTCAAAAAGCTACAGAGAAAGCGACCCAAGTGGGAAGGAGACTTCTTTTATGCAGATGAACATCACAGGATTAAAAAGCACAGCGTTATTCTAAAACAATTCTAAACGCTCAATTCTAAAACAGTTCTAAACGCTCAATTCTAAAACAGTTCTAAAAGCTCAGTTCTAAATGTTCAGTTCTAAAACAGTTCTAAAAGCTTGGTTCTAAAACAAGCTTATAAGTATGTATAAATAATGTATAATAACATTATTATGTTGGGCCTAGCCGGGGCCTGGGCCCAGAGGTTTTAATTCAGCTGATCACAGTGCCGTGGAATGGTTTGTGTATCACATTTTAGCTCACCCCGTGTAGAAAATCTTAGCCGGTTTCTGTATTTCCTCTTTCACTTCACTTCCAATATTGAGTGAAACAAAAATGACTCAAACGAAAATGTTGCTAAGAGACAGCCTACCAGTAATGTTAGAGCATCTTCCATCATAGCTTGTAATGACTAATTTCACCAGACATTTTGCTGAACGGTAATTTCAGCTTGTACTGTAACCCGATATCAGCCCTTGTCTGAACATGTCCATGTTCACTTAAATTAGATTTAATATGAGGCCTGGTTGTTCCAGCCTGGTTGAAATTTGAGTGTAAACATTCTACCACAATTACACTTATTATAGTCCTTTTTATTTCGTAATAGGGGATTTTAGACATTTTGGTATCTTATTCAAACAGCTTAAATATTCTTGTATTCTTATGTCTCTACTATTTTTAAAAAGGCAGCAAAATATATACAGTTACTCCAAAAAGAGGGTACTTTTTCAGGGAAAAGGTTTATTCTCAGGAGTGAGCCCAACAGATTAACACGTTACTAATCATTTAGGAATTTCACTTATACGCAACATAAGCAAGCCACATCAATAATGCACAGCAGCTGTTAAGTTGGTTGTGACCAAATCAAAACTTTGTCAAACTACCAAGCGCATTCATTAAAAATTTTAATCAACCACTTTTTTATTTTATTTAGCTATCCTTCAACGCGATTACCTGATGTCATAAATACTCACAAACACACTTTACAAAAGCAAAAGTTGCAACACTTCCCATTTCAAAATATCTAAAAAGGAACCCATTGTTTATAAATTTACCATTAATGGCTTTCACTCCAGTGACATCCACAAATAATTATAATCTATTTAGGTTATTTACAAGTTATGATCACACAGTTGCTTTCTGGAACTCTTGACAAAGTGAAGACGGACACAGAAAAATGTTTTTGCAACACCCAGAACTCAGCGTGTAAGAGGAAAGGAGACTGAGAAAATGTGCTGTTAACCTAAAAAACACATACGCTAACATGCCCACTCACGTCATACCTAAACCATCCTGTGCAGATCATTTTCCAGTGTGCAATAATCCAGGAAGTGGCGAACAGCAGTACTAAGCCCAGACTCCAGCCTCAGGAGGATTACTTTTTCTCATTAAAGAACAAGTTACAGTTTTCTGTTTCTTTGTCTAAAACATCCTCTTAAGTCTCATTTCCTTTCTTTCCAGGTTGTTCTTTATGCAACAAGGTTAACGTCTCTCGCTCTTTCATGCACCACATGTCAGAAACTATAAAGCTGAGAGGAAATCATTTTAAAACATTTGAGTCCTGTGCAGGAAGTTGTGCTAAACAGAAAAACATTGTGATCCCTTCTTGTAAAGCAGAAAACGTAGACAATGACAAATGATTTTTTCTTCTGATAAAAAGGATGGTTTTTTTTGCTGAAGGGTAGAAATCAACCCATAATTCATAATCTTATCTACACAGGAATCAGAGTGGATGGCAGTCATTTCCATTTTTTAGATGAGTGTGTACTAGTGTAAACTGCTCACTGTTTTTAAGTTGTTCTGTGGTTCTAGAGTTGCATTAAAACCGCACAATACTAATATTCTTTCATTAAGATTCACCCTGACATCAAAACTTGGTTATTTTGTATTAACCTTGAGTCTGAAAATGCTGTGTCTTGAACATAATCCTGTAAGTTATATGTTAAACTGTATACATCGTCAAAAATCTTACAATGACTTAAAAATCTTACCATGAGTCTCTGAAGTGCAATTTCAAATAAGATGTTCAGCAAACTAAAGTGCAGCTTTAGTTTGTTGTCAAAACCTTTCTCCATTTATGGCAAAACCAATACTAAATATGGAAGCAATATGGTGTGGTAATTAAAGCATTAAAATTGGGCCCAAGAGGTTGTCAATTCAGAAAGCAACAGGCAAACTGTTGTTGTACCACTGAGCAAGCCACATAGCACCAGTTACCATCCAGCTGCAAAAATAAATGTAAAAATAAACTGTGTGTCTCGCTGGAGGGTCTGAAAACAAAGCTTCAATAAATACTTCCACCAATTCAAGATTCTCAAGATAATGGACCACTTATGTTTTAAAACTGTATTCAGAACAATGCTCATTTTGGTCACTAACAAAAATGTAAACGTCGTTATTATAAATCCCATCGTCTGCAAAGATCTGAACTTATTGGGAAAACCAGAGAGATGACAAGACAAGTAATGAGTGTTGGTTTTAGTATGATTAGCAAAGTGCAAAATGTCACGAATTGTATTTTACAGCATTTTATTTTTTTTGTAACTTGTCTTATTTCTTCGACTCACGAAAAATAAAAACAAAGCTATTAAAAACAGTTACGTAAAGCAGTGAGTTGCCAAAGTTTAGTTTTTGTCCCAGCCGAAGAGGTCTTGTTTAGCTGGTCCATCTGTTGCTCGTATTCTCACCAGCTGCCTATCTGAGTTCCTGGAGAATAAATCTTGCCTTACCATTGTTGGGAGGAATGTGTTTTAAGGATGTAGCTTGCGGTGTATGTTTTGGAAATCGCTGGGAGGTACTCACTCATGGCAGAGTCAGAGGTGGGATTGGTTCAAAAACAAATGCATACCATTTCCTGTGAATCATTAAATTCAGCAGAAAACAGAAAACTGTATGTAGGCACTTATTTGTAAGGCCTGGCGTCAATATAATTTACATAGTTGGCAAAAGAGTAAAGATTTATCATGCAAAAAAACGTTAAGTATGACATAACCTTTTTATTTTTTACATCAAAGTTTACACTTTTAGAATATTTCACAATATTAACATTTTAGTTTAGTGTGCAAACATGCAAAAATAGTTATTTTTACATTGTAAATGTATTGTTTAAAACATCTCATTGTGCTATATTTCTTTCAAACATGTTATCTATAAAACTTACACAGATCACCACACCCCATGCTGCCGAGTAGATAGCTGTCTAATATACTTGATGTACTCTTTTTCTGTTTGATTATACAAAGTGATTTATTCAGTGTTGAATGCAAGTCACCTTGTTTCGTCTGGCTTCGATGCATGTCCTTGGCATTTCCACCTCATCGCAATGCTCTGGGCCGAAATACCCCAAGTTCCAGCATTGTTTTAAATAAACCGGGGACTGTAATGTCTACCAGAGTTTTCAGCCTTGGGCACTGGGTGACCCCTCCCTCCCCTCCCCTCTCACTGTATTCTGCACTGCATTCGTAAATGACTCATCCGTTTGAGGAGTTAAGGCTAAGTAACATCAGACAAAGCAAAGTAGCCTTTTGGCTGGGTGATTATTTTGGTTGGAATTAGCAGTGCCTATGTCACTCAATAGCAGTATATTCCATGCTTGTTTTCCCCCCATGATGCCATCTAGCACACTGTCTGGTATCCATCCATGCATTGAGTGTCAAAGCACCCCAGTGTCCAGTGAAAGACGGCCAACATCAACCAAAGCCACAGGACAAGGAGGATTGCAAGGAAATTATTTTACTGCAGTATTGCTTAGGCCCGGTGAACAGACATATAGTTGTCCAGTGTTGGCCACCTACGATACAAGCAAACTTGATCTGTTACAATGCATTTATACACTTTCATCAACACACAGCACTACTTGAAACATGCCAGTTTCATTGTAGGGCTCCAGTCAATTAATCAAGAACCCCCCTGCCTCACAGACTTTCTCAGGGGGGAGGAGCAAATTTTAAGTAAAAACAAAGAAGGAAGTGCACTTTAAAGATACCTGTGTTTTTGGCATTTAGCCAACCTATAACTTCAGTCAGTTAAATAGACCATTGATCCATGCCAGCAGTTATAACAATAAACAAACAAACTAAAATTAATTGAAAGGGTTTTCAACAAACTATAATGCCACACAGATGCGTAGTGTACATTTTCGCATTCACTCATACCACACAACGTCCCAAATATCCCTATATCTGTAAACGTTGTTATTTCTCGAGGAATCGAGAAAATTTAAAAACAATGTAATGTTATGTTAATAAACGATCTAGCTTTTTTTGTTACCTACACTATGTAGCCACTAAGCCATATTTTGTGTGCATGCGAGAGAGGAGCAGTATTTTTTTAAACGTGCTCTTTCTGTTTCATAAAAATGTAGCATTAAGAGGAAGATGATGTTAAAAGTGAACGGTATCGTATCATCGAACAGATTATTGGATCTTAATGCCAAAACTACTCTAAAGTTTACACCGTCGAAAGATAAACGTATC
>JAOVYW010014776.1:10291-31470 GCA_025775045.1 Hiodon tergisus | reverse complement strand
AATAATAATAATAATAATAATAATAATAATAATATTAAAAGAATTATCTTGAACCTGATAGTAAGTATACATTTCAACCCTCTTCATCTCCACCACTGGAGAACAATTGCAGCGTGCTTCAGTGTTAAAATTTCTATCGCTGCTTGGCCCCGTCGTAGTCTTGGTCATTACTGCTTTGTTTATTCTTATGTATCGCCAAGTAAAAACCCACCTGTTTGGACTGAGTCTCCACTCCCAGTTCAGGAACCTTACCTGTCCCCTATCTCAGCTTAGACGCTAAGCACTGTAGTTCATGACTGTTAGGCCTATGGCATGTCTGAAACTTCGGCATTGTAGACTGCTTGTCTTAACGGCAGTATTGACGCTTTATTTGCATAGTTAAACATTTGATTTCTTCTGTTCTGACATTATTTACATACACTAGAACAAAGCATCAGCCTTGAGGAAGTTTTTAAGTTGCCTTTCAAAGTTGGCCATTATTTCTACCACAATTCCACATTTTTTTTCAGAGAACAGAATTTCCATGGCATTGTAGAGGTGGAGCATGTGTTTTGTGTGTTTATACTTTTAGTTAAGGAAATTGACTTTAAACACCTAAAATCTTTAAAATAGGTACCACAGTTGTTTGTTTTTTAATCTTAAAGTTTTAGCTATTTACAAAACTTGTATTATTAATGTTTACCTATATAATTAAGAAATGCATGTTGATGTAAATTCAACAATTTTCCAGAAGAGGTCAGTAGTGGATCCTGTTAAAGATTCCGCAGTCAAGTATGCTAATTTCCACAACAGAGAAAAAAGCTTCTCGATATTCTTGATGGATCCTTTGAATTCTTCCCGACTGAAGTTACATTTAAAGCAGCAGCTTGCAAAAGCTAAATGATGCTAAAACTGAAAAAAGCTAACACGATCGTGCCACACACTTCCGTTGATAAATTGAGGTTTCTTTTTTCTTGCTTGAATAGTAATAAATAGTTTCTATTTTTATTATAATTTTTAAAATAAATTAATAAAAAATTAATGTCTATGTAAAACAAAACCAAAGTAATGATATTATATACTTTTCTGTGTGCTACAGTTTTTTCTTTAATGTCATGGTGGTAAAGTCATATGAAGTTGATCTTGCATAATAGTGTTGAAAAACCAAAAGGGTAGACATCTGAGGATGGTGAATCAATTATAAAAAAAATCCCAGGAATCTGAATTAAGAAGCTTTCTTTTGATTCCTCCTTTAGAGCTAAATATTCTGCTGGAATATTTATTTCAAACCAAACACAACCTTCTTCGCACATAATTGATTAAATGACGGCACAACCAAAATTCTTATCCAGCTATAACATGATCATAATCTGAAAACCCCATCTAAAATTTACACTTTGATTAAAATACAGTTTACAGTTTGATGGTTTTCATAAACGAAAACAAGGAAACCTGAAGGATTTTCTTTTAATTATAAAGATGTGTGTGTTCAGGAACGTTAACAAGATTTCGATTTTATTCCATGTGCAATATATGGAAATTATTTTTTCGTTTTAATGAAGAGACAAAATTAATTAAACTATGCAAAATTATATTTTCATTATAATCTACAAAGAGTGTGAATGTACATGTGTCAATGTGTGTGATGTCCTTATAATTCATTTATCTTAACGGGTTCTTTATAGTTTCAGTATTTTCCAGTACTTTCATTAAAACGTACACATTAAAAACCCGTCCAAAAATTGCCTAAATAATCCTCACAAGCAGATGCGCATCCTTTTCTCTTTTCAACTGAAAGAAAACCCATGGGGGCGATGTCTGGGTCCCTCTCTTGAGAGTTAAGGCAGTCTGTGAGGCATGTCTGAATACTACACTCCTTGGTCCCTATAGCAACAGCCAAGGCGGCTGCAGGCCTCAGATAGGGTCTCAAAGCAGATGCACTTTAATTAATGTAATTATATAGATATGTCAGCCCTGTCACCTTCCAGTTCATGAAACCAGACACTCTCCTAGACCTGTCAGGAGTCTCATGATTTTGTGAAAAATTTAAATGTGTCTGCCTGGGGGTACACTAAAATAAATGCGGCGTGGAGAGAGAAAGGAGAGACACCAGGAAACATGCATGGAACTTCCAACAGCTGATTTCCTTTTTTGTAAAAAGCCAACGCATCTCTAAGACCTTGTATGGATATTTCCTCAAGCTCCCACGGTAAACAAAGAAATAAATCAACAACTTGAATTGTGGTCCAAAGCAAGAGGGCCTCTTTATGCCTTCTTTTTCATTGTTCTCAGATCTGATTTTGCTTTTCGCATCTGCAATCCCAGCAGATCCCAGCAGATCCCAGAAATCCCAGCAATCCTTTTAAACGTTCACCACTACCTTCTGGAAGTGGCTTCCAAGCGCATTTTTGGGACCGCTAAGCTAGACTTAATCAGACAAATCAAAGAATCTCAACTTTTAAAATATGGAGCTATGGGACTATTTGTTTATTGTGAGGATGGTGTGACTTTTAGCCACCGTTTGGTAGCACCAATATATATCTGTTCCATGTTTTATTACTCTCTTTCAGTACCTTATAGGGCTCAAATTTGTAGGCAAGATAATATTTTTATTTCTTTATAAAATGCTAACCGTATTGTTTTGGTGGTAGTTGATTCATTTTCCGTAATGGCTTATCCAATTCACCTTAAAAAAACTCCATGCCGACAGTGACCTGAGCTGATAAGTCAGATAACATTATCCCCAGTCCCGTGTGACGTTTGCAAGTTCTCCCCGTGTTCACATGTGTTTCCTCAAAGTTCTCCACTTCCCTCCAAAGAGAGTTAGGTGGATTGATATAAGCCCGGTGGGTGTCTGGCTGTCTACTGGTGTACCCTGCCTCATGCCCCACGTTACCCGAGCGACGCCCCAGCGCCCTATGATCCTTAATTGGAAAATAGGTTATGGAAAATCAATGAATGAATGTAGTATGATTACAGATTTTTTTTTAAATTCTGATATTATGGAGGATTTGAGGCTAGAAAGGTGAAGAAGTGAAGTGAGAATGATACCTACCATGCAGGTCAAAGTTCAGGGTGTAAATTATATCATTCTTCATTATAAGTATGTAAGGGCCACCCAAATCAGATTTCCGGATGACAAGGGGCCGTTTGAATAGATTCTGATATCTGGTAACTTGTAGGGATGACAAATGCCATGTTCCAATGTCTACAAACGACCTCTGCCGCAGACAAACACACAGCCCTCCTTGAGGTCAAAAAGTCATTGTATCTCCTTGGCTAGGTCCTGCCTGAATTTGTATAAAAGGCTATTGTTTTCCCAGACTATTCTGGCTTCCTATCTTTATGGCAAGACAGCCCTACAGTGAATCACGGCAACTAATTTGTTTGTATAGTGCCTTTCATGAACCCCGCGCTATTGGTTTTTGGCGCAACAGTCAGTAAACAAGGCGATGGCATGGTTTCTGCCACCGCCTCCACCTTGAAGCAGAGCAATAAAACTCAGACTGAAGGGGATTTAAATGATAGAGGAAATAGTAGTCTACTCGATTTGTGAGCATAAGGTAATAAATAAATGAATAAATAAAACATATACCAGAAAATCTGTTTCTGAATTCAAGTTTTCGGATATTGAAAAGAATGAAATGTCAGTTTTTTATTTTATTTGACCTACGACAGTCTACCCCTGTGAAACCGGCCCCCGACTCACTCATTCTTATTAAACCCAGACAACTGCACAACCCATCTTCAAATGGACGTTTTTGTTGATTTTAATGTAGTGTGGATAGCAAATATCAATAAATCATGTTGGCTCTCAGACAAGCGTTCCGCTGGCCTGGGGCTAGAGGTGACATCACAGATTCAAGGGCGCAGTGGGTTTTAACAGGGACAGTCATTCTTTGAGTTTTGCAAACCCTTATTTACAATATAAACTACATACCAAATTAGACTGAGGGGAAAGAATCGTGATATAAATGTCAGGTTTTCAAACCACAAACAATTTTGCCCCAATTTCATAGATTTGATTTTATTGTTGTGAAGTATGCAGAAAAATACACGTTTGTAACATGTAGTAAATTTAGTAACATAGGAAAATTCAAATAATTTTGAACTACTCAAGGATATTACGGGCAATTAAACAATGATATAAAAGTGGTCAAAGGTCACAGACCCAGATGTTGTTTTACTGGTTGTCATCGTCTAATATTAAAAGGGAGATGGGTGTGGGAAACGTCTGGGTTAGCCCAATTTTTGGTGGCTAGACATACCATTGTCAAGCCTAATGTCTTTCGCCAAAAGGTCATACGATGTTTAAGCATGCATAAACGGGTCCCAATACAGAGAAAAAAATCAATCTGAATTGACATGATCTTCAAAAATTCTTTTTTCACGTTATTCCTTCTCAAGTGAAGCCTTAAATAATCTTTAAAATATTTTGTCTTTTATTCTTATACCCATCACGCATTGAAGAAAAAAAATTGGATTCACACCACGAATTCAAGTTAAATACCTTCATTCACCAGATTAAAAACAAAACAAAAAAAATTAAGATGTTCATTGAGTTTTACAAAAAAAATTCACATAATCCATGGATTCATTAAGTGTATAATAAAATTTTACAACATGAAGCATGTTCGCTTACAATGTTATGGAGATATAAATAAAAACTTTGATTGGCTGAATTGCTAAGTACCCAAAAAAAAAAAAAAAAAACGAACAACAACAAAATATCCTTATCCCTGAGTTTCCAGGCAGCGATACAAAAATTTGGGGATGACCACATCTCATGGTTTCAGGAGTTTTGGGAAGGAAATCCCACCATGTAGTGTACTGACAGGTAATTCCAAACCCTGCAGGGCTACAGCTCTCCAGGACTGACGTCGGCCACTGCTTTGCCACACTATAACCAGCTACTGCACATTTTCAAATAATGGAAGTAACCGTTCAGCGATACATTAAAAAACAGTATATTTATGTAAATTGTTTTGTAAATGACTAATTCTGCCTTGAAAACTGATATTTAACTTATTGAAGAAAAAAAAAAAACCCCTCCAATGCTCTTCCAAGCCACAGTATTTGTTTTACGTTTGTCTTGAGATCACATATCCTCCACACATTACAACAGCACAAACCATCGAGTTTCAGAGCACATTGAGCAAGGTAGCTGTGCTCACTGGTTCTGCATACAAGCCCATTTAAGTGGCCTGCAAGACTGAGGAGTGAAGGCCAAAGGTACTGGTGATTTAATGAAGGCTGCCTGGTTCCCTGCTTCAAGAAACAGTCATGGGCCATGCGTGGCTGGACCAGGGCTGGGGAGGCGGTGGTGACCTTCAGTTCTGCATGAGGTACTGGTGGAAATAGAGTCCAAACAGGCTGCTGATGACCTGACTGGCTGCCACCCACCACGTGAAAAACGCAAAGAGTCCCCTGTAGAAAATGGGAGTGAGGACAGAGCGCAGGGCGCTCAGCATCTCCGACAGATGGGCCACTGTGGCCTGGATATCCTCCTCCATGTCTTCTCCCTCATCGTCCTCCCCCAGTCCAGGGATGGAAGGGGCTGCAGTGGGCAACACCAGGGCGGGCGTTACGCCTGGGACCTCTGGAAACAGTCCCCACGAGAAGTCACCTGAAATCCAAACCACAGCAGAGAAAAACCATTAACAAGCATGTAACATACGGTCTGGAATGTTCCCCGACAGGAACACAAGGATTGGTTTCAGAGGATCATCAGTAATGGGCAGCTGCTAGGACAGCTTCACCATATGGTCGCTAGGTGCTCACAGGACAATGAGTCACATGAAGATTAAGCCTATGTCTAATTCAACATAAGGCAATAGCACAGACCAGAGGATTCAATGCTAAATTTGCATGTAACCCAGTTTGTCCTGCCAAATGGATCCTTGGGTCTTACCCAAAGACTTCAGAGCCAGTGTTGAGAACAGAATGAGTAGTATGGGAGCCAGGTACTGCAGTGTAACCACAGTTAAGTAACAGAAAACTCTAGTAACCTGGGAAGACAAGAAAACAAACACTGTAGATAGAGAGATTGCAAAGTGCATTTTTAGCACTGACCATATCAAATACAAACATTAATTGTATAACCATACAATAAGTGCCTGCTCAGATACTGAAGAAATAGGGCTTAGAGTTCCTAACAAAGACCTTGAAATAAAAATGGCAACAATGGTACCAATTACCATTCTGTTTTTGTTTCACTTTTGAGCAGGACTGAAGTACCTGCTGAGGTAATTCTCACTGCAGGAATCTAGGTAAGATGGAACCCCACTGATCAACAAATTGTGATTTTCTTTGTAAAATTTCTTTGTACTATATAAATGTGTTAACCTTCTTCTGGATGTCAATGGCGGCAATGCGTCCAGCCTCCCTCTTCATCTGATCCACCCACTTCTGCGACAGGTTGAGGTAAGCCTGCAGGTGGTAGCGTGTGATTGACAAGCGCAGGACACACAGTCCCACCACAATCCACAGACGCACGGAGCTGAAGGTGGAGCTAGAAATCCTGAGGACTCACAAATATTGGGGAGAAAAGCAAAAATAGGCGATATTTTTTTTAAAAAGTAAACAAAAACAAAAAAACCTGCATCTTTTCTTTAACGATACATTCAATACCGACTTTGAGCGACTGTCTCAGTAAACAAACTAAATAGAACATGGCCTGGTGATGCGACATGCATTTTAAAGAGAAATGTGCAGAGTAAATGCTAATAGCAAAAGGAAGAGTCACGTTAGTCACAGACTCACAGGGTAATGGAGGTCTTCCCCATTGGGGCATTCGCCAAGAAGTCTCTAGCGATGGGCTTCACCCACAACAAAACCACCACTATTGGTGACAGGAACCCAATATGTAGCAGGATCCTGGAGGAGAGAACAAAATTATGTTATTTATGGGGTACTACCCCAATAGCACAGAAAACAGTGATGGGGACCAATCAGTAATTTGACATATGAATACTGATCAATGTTCTTAAGACTTGATCATTTGTAATATGAATAGTTGTATTATTACAATGAAAACAGGGCATGCTGATCTCACTGTATGAAGGGACGTTCAGCGTTCATCTGCACCGCGTCCAGGTGAGTCTGAGCCATTCGTAGCCCCGGAAAAGCAAGCAGGGCACCAATGAAGGCACAGATTAGTGCCAAACCCAACTTCACTGTCAGTTTAGTCACAGGGATCCTAATGAGAGGGTCAGAGGTAGTCACATCAAATACTACAATGCTTCTCAAAACATACTGAAAGGATCTACCTTATTTTTTGATTTTATTAGGGTGTTTTTTTGCTTTTTCCCCTTCATTGAATACACCTAAATTCTCATACTAAAACTCTTATGATACTCACGACCACTCATAGCCTTGCTGCTTGGCCAAAATCTCCAGATTGTCAAACAGATTAGCAAAGCCTAAAGAAAGAAAAATAAAAAATAAAATTTTTAAAAGAAAGAAAAAAGATTTTGCTCAAGAACGTCCCATTTTTAAGACTTATATAAAGTACTGGTAACCCAGTTTAGATTTCACATGGCAAACTGATTATCATCAAGGTGAGGAGACAACTTG
The DNA here is from genome assembly GCA_025775045.1 of Hiodon tergisus. Lineage (NCBI taxonomy): Eukaryota > Metazoa > Chordata > Actinopteri > Hiodontiformes > Hiodontidae > Hiodon > Hiodon tergisus. The sequence goes on along the minus strand of JAOVYW010014776.1, from coordinate 23,916 downwards.
CAGCTAGTTATCGAGAAAAACATATTCAGATAGGGATGTTTATACCAGGCTCAAGGCCAAACTCCAGGTATTCTTCTCGCACAACCAGCACCAACATGGCCACAAGAAGGGACAGGAAGCCAAAGGCCAAGCACACTGACCGCTCGCCCCCTTCCTCCGATCGGAAATAGTGGCTCATCAGTGTGTGTAGCGTCTTCCTATTACCACAGTCAAGGGCCACAGTAAACAGAACCGACAACTGGCAGTTTTAAGCCGGTATTTAGGAGCTGATAAACATTTCTCCATCCAGAGCACAAGACTAAGCGTGTGTACCGACGGACACATGTACACAGTCTCTGCAACTATCACGGAAATGAGCTCAAGGTGAAGGATACAGGCAGAAAATAATGGTCAGAACACACCAAATAGACCCGATGTTGACTTCTTTACTGGCGTCTACAACACAGTAGTATCCCTCAGTGAAAAAGTAGATGCCCAGGGCGTACACCGCAAAGTCAATCAGCCATTGGTACTCCAGGAAGAAACGCAAGACTGGATATGGTAACAAACACAGGAGGGGGAAAAAAGATTAAGAGCAGGAAAAATTGATTCATTTAATAGAGGGATAAAGCACAGTACTTGTACTTACCAAGGGCATCCAGGACATTGACCGGAGTACTTTCAAGGTGTAGGTCTATGTCTTTGGGAACTGTGAGGGGCTTGCTATCCCCACCTCCATTCTGCCTCCTGCAAGAGATAAAGGATCAGCAGAGCCATAAAATCTGATACAGCCGTGGCAAATCTTTGCCTCTTGCCCATACCTATCTCTCTTACTGGTCTTCGGTATCTGCTTTCCAGCAAGTGCACACAGCTCTCCCTCTGAAGGGTGTTTAAACCGGAAGAGACTGAAAGGAGATCATACAATTTAAATTCCTAGCAGTCATTTCTGAAGAATTTTTTTTATTGACATGTCATCAGTCCACCAGTAATTGGAGTATCACTAGAGTTCTAAACAATCTGTACAAGTCTAACCCTACCTGCCATTGCAGAGAAGCCAGCGGGCAAAGGAGCAGTGTGGGGCCATTCTCTGCATAATGCTTGCTGCAAGAAGGCTGACCACTAGCTGTATTCCCATCAGAGCCTGTCAGAGAAAGCATTGGAATGTTCACGTCCTGCTCAAACCCATAGGCACCATGGTTTGCATAACTCTACCATCAGCACAATTCCTACCCCAAGACAACGTTGACCCACCCAAATGAATGAGTCTTCATTTTTTATTTTTAAAAAGATTTTTATGTAAATAAAATAAAAACAAGGTTCTTATACTACTGATATTAGCCTAACCAAACTAACTACTTAAATACAACAACCTGTTCCCAAGACTACGAGTTACATCAGCAGGTGACTTTTGGGGGGGGGCGGCGGCACAGCTGTGTCAGTCATTAAGTTTCAAAAGAAAATCTAGCCAGTGCAACAAGAAAACAAGTGCAATTGATGTGTTATTAATGATATAACCATGGACAACATTACTCTTCTGCCATTTACCGTTATCACAGCGATAATCACTATTGTAGTCAACGTCTAACAAACTACGATTCAAATATCAAAACTATTCACTCTGTTAGTTGATTGTTAGCTTGCTAGCTTTCGCTTCAGTACAAAACGTTAACATTTTTGCCACATTTAAATGTAACAGGGGGATAACAAAAATATATTACTCACCATTTTTAACGTACTTCCCTTGAATCATTCAAAAGGAGGTCGAATTCTTTCTCAACCGCGACTACCCTCAAGTAATACAAGCGTGGAGCCCCAGAATTTTTCAGCAGCTGGGAATGTCAAGCATAAAGGACATGTTTCAAAATGACCCCGTTAGCACATCCTTCTTCTGCATTGATTGGTGGCGCAGTTCTCAGTATAGTTCAATTTTCATGGACATCCAATGAAATAACAGTATTAAGGTTGTAACGACCAATCATTTATCAGTGAGAAAACCCAGGCGAAAATAGCTTTTCCAACAATCGATTGCTTGTGGGAATTGAAGTTCTTATGGTTTTTAACGTTACCAAGGGCATAAATCTAATAAAGCTTGTTGTCGTCGTCCCCGCCCCGTATTAAAACGGAAGATCTAGATACGATGTGTATACGATGGGAATAGCTGTGAGTCGACAACTTAAATATAAAATAATTCAACTCCATACAGACACATAGACAGACATTAAAACAACCTGTGAATCGTATTTGAGAGCGCTTTCTTGTTTATTATTTATTCCAATCAAATTTATTTATTTAGCCCACTGTAGTATTCACACTGGACCTCTCTAACTCTGTGTAAAGTGAGATCCGCTGGATGTCGACGTTTTGGTTTGGTCCCAGCCTAAGTAATTCGTCTAAAGACGTTACTATTTTAACTTCTTCGCACCTGTCTCCACCGTAACTTGAGCTCCCCTTCCCTCGTCCGTTTAAAGTCTGATGACTTGCTAGCATAAACCTGAACGTGGGTGCGTTTATGCTATGTAAAAAGAAGGGGGATGAAACGCAAGGGCGCTTCAATCGTAAAAACATGAAAGTAATTATTAGTAGGTACCTATTTGTATTCACATTCTTATTTATGTTGTTTATCTGCGAAATAAAATAGTTTAATACTATCGGAAGGCTAAAACAAAAATATTCACGACATTGGAGATCAAAGTTGAAAACCTATTAAACCCTTAAAAATGAGACCATTGCACGACAAAAATTCGTTGTCCAGGGTTTAAGCCCCTTCAGCCCTTCCCAGAGTCTTGAGGGGAGAACGGAGTCTACTGTGAATGCAGGGGAAGTGTGGATTTGTCCTTGTTTACATTTTTTGTTAGTTTGACAGTTTTTCTGATCCCAAGAGTTTTGTCTTCCCACTGCATTCTTTCAACTTATATTTATATTTATACATGCTTTTTTTAAAACTATGAAATCATTTGAATTGGTATTTATAATTTCCTAACTACTTTAAAACAACACAGTACTGAATAGATCCACGTTCACCACAACCAAAAAAAAGTGTATGGACAGTTTAACTGTAGTGACAGAGGAAACTAGCCAAACTTTACAGATAAGTTTACTGGGCTCCCGGACCTGAGTTGTGGAGGTATTACTTGACGGTGCTGAGTGTGTCTCATTGCTCTCATAGCATCCCATTTCAGTGTGGCCAGCCCCAGCACAGGAGCAGCCCAACTGCCCTGCAGCAGGGAGGAATGGACCTGCATGCCAAAGACAGATCACCTGTGGTAAAGCAGCCTATTCTACCTGCACTAGTGACTGCCAAAGCAGCATTTCTTATTAGTATAAATCGCCATGTTGTCTGAGGTATTTTGTGTGCATGGTTTTATCCAGATGTGTGGTAGGTGTGTGTTTTTATATACAGATTTTTGACTGTATTTAACACATTGCGTGTAACATTTTATTTCTTGGACATTTTCAGATATGTCACTGATTTTGCAAGTTTAATATGAAATGCATTTTAGAGGGATAGTAGAGGATTTCTCAGTGAGTATGAAAGAGAAACTGATCGCCAATGGACCTGGAATTTCAGGTTTTTCTTCAGGTTTCCTTGTATAATATAAAATTGTTTGTTTCAGTGAAATTTATTTATATGATTGGATGCAACAAAGGGACAGCCACAGGGAAGAGGAGCAGGGAAAGGAGGAATGAATGGCTGTCTTATTGACTTCGCATTGTATTTGTGCCTTATTTCCATGTATGCAAATGTGTCTACCCACTGTCGTCTACCCTCACAGACTCATCTATATCTATGTTGTATAGATGTCTATGCGCGTGTGTGGTCTGTGGGTAGCTGGTAAGACTTGAAAACGAGGCCTAGGTTCGTGTGTTCAGAAATATCACACCGGGGTGCTATGGGTTTTGTAATCGCAGCCTGTCAACGTTTGTACAGTGTTTTATTGTGGTGGACTTGAACCGATAAAATGATTGCTCTTTAAAGTATAATAAATAGAAAAGTGTGTTGGCACTGCTGTAAAGAAAGACGCTCTCTCATTGCTCTCTATCTCCGACGAAAATTATTTACATCAGCACATGCAACTAAGTCCCCAGTTGTTTTTGAATTCACGTAGAAGGGAAAAGTAGCTTGCCTCACTGTGAGAGAAAGGTAAATTCATAACATATACGTGGCCCTCATGGCATCTCATTTATAAATTAAACAATGTAGTTTGACAAAAAAAAAAACTGCTCCTACGCTATAAACACGTTTAGCTAAACACTGTTTCCTTTAACGGGGTACTTCATAGCGCAAGTGAACGGTCTCGAACAATCAAACAAACATGACATTTGTCCTAAAGTTTGACCGAGGGATTTAGGCATAGATAAAATTAAAGTACGATATAATTATTAATCTCGTTTGACTTGGACTTGTCTCCCTGTAGTGGGGCAGAAATAGCTGTTTAATATTCAGGAGGCGACCGACATTCCCAAACAAAGATAATCAATTCGGATTCCTGTGTTAAATGCGAAACTATGCTACGCATGTGCAAAATGTTATTTATTCATAGCCGTTATTTTTTCCCCAGTTCTTTGAATCTTTTCATTCATTTAACTTGTTTGCTTCATTTAACACAATTGCAAGTGTCAAGTATGCACTCTTACGAAATGATTAGTAGAATTATTGTTGTTGGTTATTTTTACGATGGAAATAAATTTCCCACTTTTTTAACTTCAGAATATACTTAAATTCATATACTTGAATTATTGTTACAAGCTATTGGTTATTTGATCTCAGATGTATTGAATGTAGTTCCTTATTAATGTTACTCAACTCAAAACAAGTCAAATGAATGATAGTCTTCGATAAATAAATGATCAAAGATAACGAAAACTATGCTTCTTCAAGAAAAGGTTGCAATAATACCATTATAATCTTCCCACGTTAAGCATTTTAATGAGTTTATCGCAAAAAGTACTAATTCGTTTCTAGTCCTGCAGCAGATATAATGTGTATAGTTTTTGTTTCACCATCTTTGCTCAATTGACCGTTTGTTTCCATTTGATGATTTTCGATTTATGAAGTGTTGTGTTATTCGATTTAATTTGATGTTACATTTGGGGCTTGGTATTTACAAAACTGTTTTATTTAAAACTTTGTATTTGGTTCAAGGACCGTTTTTCTTTCTGCTCGCCTAATTGCTCTGATGCAGGAACTGTTATAAACACTGCAGACGGTTACAGGTCTTTCGTTACAAGCGATAAATAGCGAAATATTTAAAATATAGTATAAAAGGCGCGAAGACTTAAGATAATTTGGCCTTTGCAACCCGGGTTAGAACTTTTAAAAAAAACAACTTAGTCTTGAATTTCAATTGGCTACAAGTTTATGCGAAGATTTGCGATTTGAGCTTGAACTTGAACGACAAGATTGCTGGGGAAAGGAGAGGGAATTTGCCCTCTTCTTTTATAATGCAAAAATTGTTACGGCTGATGTCAATCCTTATTATCATAAGATTCCGTCCGTTTCTAATTAAAGGACAGAAGCAGTTGGTAGTTGATCCTTTTCACCAGACACGGACCAGCAGCTTCTTCTGCGAATATACATATTTTGATTGGTAGGTTCTTTAAAACATTATTCTTTTGAACTGGATATTTAGGATTTTATGAGAGCGATGGAATGTTTTGTTACGTCGTATAGTTATGGAATTTCTGGATCTTGGTTACATAATATTTAACTTTCCTTGCCTATTCTGTTCTGATTGCTATTATTTACACCCAATTCAGTTAATATAAGGTTATGTGACGTTAATGCATGACCTTAATTGATTCTGGGGGTGAGAATGATGATACGTTACTATATACCTTATCAGAACGATAGATTGCACTTTATTATATTAAATAGATTTTATCTATACAGTTCTACGATGCTCCGGCACCGGAATACTTGATCGTTTGCTTTTTTGTGGATTGTGAGTAAACCTGTATATTGCGTTGAAGGTCCCATTTACATTTCCTGTATTCAAAGTCCTGTACATTATTATTACGTATGTACCTAGGTAATTATATTATAATATAAATGTATTTAACTGCTATGTATTTAATCATCAATAAGGCTGGCCTTGTTATAATGTATGGATTAAAAGGTTGAATACAAAATCCTAAAAAATACACTTACTGTTATATGACGAAGAACGTTATTTAGTCAGGTTTCTTAAAAGTGCAATTGATTTAACACCCTGAATTTTGGTATCACATTCTGATTAGTGTCATTAAGTGAAGTCAAGTATATATGTACACACACACACATTTTAACATTCTGCTATTATAATATATGCCACGCGCTTAATTGTTATCCTCCAATTGTAGAATTTCCTGTTTCAGAGTTTAAAATCTGCAACAGGTTAAGTTTATTGGTTATATATTGCACTGTGTTCAAGTTTTCTCTTTAGTGGGATGTTATTATTATTTTGAAATGTTAACCAAGTTTGCTATGGAGCCATATCTGGTTTAGACTATTTACTGGGTTTTTTTTGTTTATGTTAACATATTTGCAGTTTTCTTTATTTTTAACTGAAAAAGGTCAAGGATGACAAATGCTTAATAACCAAAATGACTGTACTTTTGGATTCCCCTGGTTATGGAATGTAAATTGGTTCCTGGAGTAGAGGTGTAACGGTTTGATTATGTTGTCCTCAGGCTTTCAGCCTGTGTGGCTTTGGTTCGAAACCATGCTCCTCAATGATACATGTCTATCAGAATTGCACCGATTTCCGGCATGTTCATTCTAACCATTACAAGGTCAGAGGCATTGTGTTATGGTTGGTTAGGTGACATTAGCTCGGCCTCCCTTCAGAAAAAGATCTACTTCATGCCAGAGGCAGCAAGATCATGTGCTGAGGAGAGGCTACTGCAAACTCCAATGGGAGACTCCAATATTAACTCCATACATGATTTAATGTGTGACCCCTGAGGTTTTATGTGTCAAATGAATCCGTTTTAAGCGAGGCTACAGAAAGACCCTCATGTGAGCACTTCATTATATCAACCTGTAACTCTAATACACAATTACCATGGTACAACTGGACCGTATATCCACCTTGTAATGTCTGTGAAGTACCCTAACCATTGCTTTAATAAGAAAGAAAGCAATGGTTAAATGCAATGTTAACCAGGGAGCGATGATAGAAGGTCAGTGGCAAATTTACCTGCTGTCATGACTAATGTGACCAATTTCATGTTGTCTTTAGAACTCAATTCATTGTGTATTTTAACTTTAGCTTTTAGTCACTGTCATGTGAGTTAATTTAAGTCAACCCGTTGGTCTTCTGAAGATAATAGTGAGGAGGTTTGGCTATTGATGTTTTCATAGCTATTTTGTTCTTAGTGCCTTTTTCCGCAGGATTGCTTTTGAAATTTTTCGCTTGACAATGGAGGTTTTTTGTGCCAATTGGCAAGGTCAATATATTGACAGTAACTCAACATGAACTTGTTTTTAATGTTTTAATAAGCTTTAGCTTATAGGTAATTTAAGGCCTTGATTTATTTTATAGCATTTCTAACAAAGCAAGCACCATTAACTAATCAAAGTTACAACTTTAGGGTCAAATGAACGATGACTGAGTAACAGAGATCGATTAAAAGTTGTTTAACTAAAACAATCTAATCAAATTAAAGGCTTATTTATTGAATGTTTGAATTGTTACGCTGGAAACTCATATCCCTTAATATAAAAACATATATAGAGTCTGTGACTATATGATGCTACACACTCTATGGATGCAAGATGTACTGCATAGCTTTCATTTGCAGGCTGGCCCAATTGGTAACTTTTCCATATATATATTATCTATCCATAATGTGACAATGAAGCGTGATATACCCGGAAATATGAGTAATGTTTTTGTTAATGTATAAAAGCCATATAAAATGTTATCACCAAAAGGGAAATAACTTTTGCTAAGCATATGCACATGGTTTGCACCTTATCATATCTACACACCTTTAACTTGTTATACTTTCAACTGCACATTAACTTTTTTATGCCTTGACATGCAAATGGTCTCTCTCTGACAAGTCATATTAATATCCAGACACCATTTATCCAAGCTCACCCATATACTCAACAATTCTGCTGATACAATTGAAATACCTTGCTCACAGTTCAGCAGTTTAAAACGCTCTATCCAAACATTATTTACTGGTGATTTTTCAACATTCTGAGAAAAAATCCATTTCAAATCGTAATCTTCTGCCTGATGCAAATGTGATTATTGGGAGAAATTAACAAAACATGTATAGTAAAGTAAAATGCAACGACTCTTTTGATGGATCTTATTTTCAACTCCAAGAAAAAAAAGTTCATTCTAGGTTTAGAAATGTTACCGTCGGCTTGTCTTTCTCTGACATTAAACTAAACTTGAAAACGGAAATTGAATTATGCTGCTTCTACTTCATAAGACAAAATGCTTGTATGCCTGCAAATATGTAATAATAGAAGTAAATTATCTTAAAGACCAGGATAATATTATTTCTAAATTACTTTAGTTTTTTTATGCCTCTCTACCTTAAAGAGGATATATTAAAATAATTAGACGACCATGATCATTTCCCATTCATTATAACACAACCCCACAATAACAGCTGTTAACAAAAATATGGCGGCTATTTGGAATAAACTTTTGCTTATTAGTGATTGTGGCTAAATTTAACACACGTATGATACAAATCCATATCGCAGAAATCAATATAATAAACCCAGTTTTGTTGTAATAACAATTTTGAGGATTTAGCTAGGGCTCAATAAGGGGATTTTTGTTTTTTTATATTTCGGTTTCATGTTCATGAGTAATATTTATAAAGCGTAATAATTGGGTAAATATTTACTTTTAAAATAGAAAGAGAATCGACGTTGAATAAATATACCCAATTTTTTGCTTAAGATAATTGTTTATTATTTACAAGCGTTACGCACCGTTTTCTTTGAATTTAGACTGAATTGGAAATATTTTAAACGACATTGTAGCGATACATTAGATTTATTTAAAAAAATCAAACGCAGCGTCACGTTTTCCGCATTAGCCTACTACAACACATTTAAATTATAAGAAGCGTGAGTAGGCCTGTATCCGTGTTTTTGTTATGCTGTGTTGCGCTGTATATGGCGCACTTGGGTTTTAATCCTGTCATCAGCGAACGCAACACATTTGAGATTCGCCTCGTCTGGTTAGAAATCTTTCTCCTCTCTTGTAAACTTCATGCACGTTAGGCATTTCACGTTTTTCAACTTTGAAAGTTGATTTAGACAGATATTTTAATCACACAGAAAACGAGAAAATTCATATAACGTGTTTTAAGTTTAAATCAATGTCAGAAACGTCTGTGAGGATTACTATTCTTTTTTTTTTAAATAGTCATAATAATAGGATGAAAATCAAAATAATGTAGGTCATAATAATAGGATGGAACGGTTTTACAAAACAAGCATAAAACAAAACGTAAACCACCATCCTTTCATGCTTTAATTATATAGGCTTACATGCCCACATAATATAGGCTTAAATGCCCACTACACAATAATATACACGGTACAGAAGAATATTTCAGTTTTTTATTTTGAATGATTTATTTCTTACTATAAGGAGTTCTTACAGTAAGAAATATCCAGACAGAATTCAGGTTTAAAGAGTACCACGCACCAACAAGCACAAGAACAAAAACGGTGCGTTTGCACTTTCTGCCTATGAGTGTCGCTGTTTCTTTCTATGGTTGTCCGGTTTATTACACATTTTTTCTCTCCGTCTTTGAATTTTTTTATTTTTTACATTTAAAGGTTAACAATCCGTTAACAGAGCGAACAAGCAGAAGCAGACGTACAAAATCCATATAAATTATAATTTCAAATCATTGAACTTAAGTCATGAAAAAAGATATATACTGTTTAAATAAATTGGTTGATTAAAGAAAAGTTTTTATACACCTCATCACAGTCTTGTCTATTTTCCCTTCTTTGCTGAACATAGCCTAATTTCGATTACTTTTATAGAAGAATCGCCCTTAATAACGAATAATGCTCTGTCTTAAAATATCATTAAAATAATTTTTCTGAATAGAGCCCCTTTTTTAGAGATGTGAATCGGAAATGTGGCGGGTTTAATATATTTGTATGATTTGATATGATTTGATACCTAATTTGGGCGAAATAATTTTGTTTTTAAATAAAACACCTGGCAAGAAATTTGAACTCCCGTTTTACCTACTCTTAGCTTAAAAAATATATATTATTTTAATATTAGCAAAATATAATGTGTGAAGAATAGTAATAATACTAATAAATAAATAATAATGATACATGTATTTGCTATAGCACATTTATGACTGCCAACGACACTTCACATAAATCACCGCTAATATACCAAAAAACAAGAAGATGGCTGTTCAAAGAGACACAATAAAAAGTAAGAACAATAGTAATAAAATAGTTAAAACAAAAAACAGTAGTAACGGTAAAACCACAATGATGAAATGGTTTAAAAGCAGAATTTGAATAAATGGCAACGGCTGCTAAATTAGAATATCAACAATAACAATGGATAAAATATATAGAATAAAATGAGTTTATAAAAAGTATATTGTAATTGAAGTAGTAATTGACTCGGGGGCTAAAATAATGTGAGTTTTCGGTTTTGATTTGTAAGTGGGAGTTCCAGATCTTAGGTGCGCGGGCATCAAAGCTTTAAATGCAGTTAAAAGAACCGCGTAGACTACAATAATCGGGACGTCACCTGGAGCTCGTGCTGTTGACATATTCTCGCTGTTGTCGATAATATTTCTTACAATTCCCAGAGCAATTTTTTTCACTTTACAAAACCGATCTAATGCAGTTACCCTGCGATCTTTTAAATTTATGTAACTGGCACGTAGCTCAAATCGAACTGGGTCCCAGGTTTCTAACTAACTTCTAACTAACAGCACTTAGCAAACACCAAAATAACTTAACAGTCCTACATTTTGTAGAAATTTCGTCTTTTACACTCTCGCATTTTTGCGTATTTATTGTACTGTGTGTACTCAACGTTAGAGTTTAAAAAAAAAAGAAAACATATATACACTGGAAAACTGACATACGGAAAATGGAGGGTTTTATTTAGCATATGAACATAATAGGCTATAACATAAACGAATGTAAATTATACATTCAGGTATAAATTCGTCATACATTGGTGGCCTATACAGTATTACACGATAATGGTATTCAATATTTAGAAATTTAAAATGGCTTGCATATAATATGTTTTAGGTTTTTAAGTTGGTGGTTATATAATTTTGATTATATTATTTATCAGCACGTTTTTTAACTCTTAGATACTGTATTACTGGCTCTGAATAGACATTGCAAGCCTTATGGACTTTGAAAGTGCATGTGTATTTTAAATTTTTCTTATAATAATGATAACTCAAAAAACCATTCTCGTAGCTATATAAAGTTACAGTCAGGGTCAGTTCGTAGATGCCACGGTCAATTTATTTTAATGCGGAAATTTCATTCATTTAAGATTAAAAAATAAATACACAGAATTTAAAATGAGTTTATATGCGAACAGAAATTACTTCCTGCGTATCCGTCATTTGATCACTAAAAGTTAATTTTGTATAGCTACCTTGTTTTGTTCCCTAAGGATACAACTTAAACTTTAACGCAGTAATTCAACCAATCAGTTTAAGCAGGTGACGTGAAATTTGCTGTAAATCATTGTTATTGGTAGATGTAGGTAGATACCAGCACCATCAACCGCTTTCATTGTATTGAACACCAGTGTTGCATAAAGATTCTTTATCATTTATAATTGGTGCATTAATATACATTCACGAGTCACTCTAGTTCCTCACACTGTAAAATTCGGCTAAATTCCAAACCAATACCTTAAATATCCAAATAAATAATTTACCAGGTCTTTATAGTATTTTGCTCATTTGCTTTGAAACTATTTTAAATGTGTAATCATTAGACACCACACACACATAAGCATATGTAGGCAAGGCACACAGGGTAGCATTGCTACATATGTAAAGATACCTGCAGCGTTACACAATACTAGACGTTTATTATATTGCGGGTTTGAACCAAATTATTTTCTAAACTTTACTAAACTGCAAATAATCCAGTGACATCCTCCCATCACTAAAACGACAAGTGTATGTTCCGATACTTCCGGTGCAAAATCTCTATATTTAAAATAATTTACAAACATGTAATTGAATTATCTTGAAAATGCCAAGCAGGTGAAATGGTGTTTGGCTTGATGTTTCCAACTTAAACACACTTTGTGTTAAAATATTTCTTAAGGTATATTGATGCATTTTGAACACAGGTATTAAACTATGGATCGAGCCAACCTATCCCGTTCTATGACGTCAAGACGCAAACACTCACGTAGTAAAATAAGGAGCGCTCGGTTAACGTTATTTTCACGTCTCCCTGGTCAACCGCGGAATCTAAATACAGCAGATTTATCGTATATGTAGACCTCGTCAAATGCTCTTCGGACCTGTGAAAAGTTTGCGTAATTTAACAACAAAAGCAATCCAATAGATGCAAGACGATACCATGGAAATAATCCGACCGGTTTAAATCCTTCACAAACCTACGTGATCCTGAGCCTACTTTCTACGTCGCATTTGCAGTTCCACTTGCGAGCAACGAAGCATTTGAATGGTTTCAGTACACCCTCCGGTCGCTCTCGGACATAATTTTTCTCTGAGGGGGGCAGCAGTTCTACTACATGCATCTCTTTATCTATCATAATCATCCTGGCTCTTCTATTCGGCAACTGTCTCCTCCTACTAATGAAAAGGAAAAACATTCGGATTTAAAATTCTGTGTATGTTTTTGCTTCGACTCCATAGCATCAGAAAGTGGTGGTTACTTCAGATGTCAAGAATGTTGACTCGGAGAAGCTTAATAACAACTGGCAAGAATAATGTAATTATAAAAACCCTGAAACATTAACGATAATTCCATTATATAGCTAAATTGAGATGAGAAAAAGTTAATCCTGCACACATAAAAATGAATAGACGTGCCCTTTTGGTTATCTTTCGGAATCCAAATGTGTACAGTAAAATTAAAACTAAGCGCATGATTACTTAATTATGAGAAGTAACGGTTATGCGATCCACGCAATCAAGTATGTGTTGTACAGAACCACTGAACATATCTCTGCGTATATTGACACGGTTTCGTCTTTGCAGAATTAATGCCAGGTCTCGGTCTTTGTCGCCCCCGCCCCCATTCTGTCTCTCACTCTTGTTCTCAGTACATCTACCGAGTTGTTGCCTTGCCTACCAATACGATTCAGAAAAAGAAGATGCAAGACCTAACTTTAAAGGAAGGGGAAAAACACACGGAGCAGGAACAATAGATATCAATTCACAGTGGACTATGAGTCAGAGCTGAACTGTTTTGGTTTCTGTACACGTTCAAGACAGCCGGGCGAGTGGAGGGGACCATCTACGGGCTTCGACAGACTGCTCTCTTAAACCATGAGTAAATATTGTGAGGGGCTGGATGATAAAACAGGACCCGGTGAAGCTTCTCGTATCTCAACTGTATCTGGCTTCAGTAAAAAAATCATCTTTTTACAAAGTAGAGGAAAAGACTGTTCTGTTTTTTTGCT
>JAOVYW010014766.1:17542-27986 GCA_025775045.1 Hiodon tergisus | reverse complement strand
CCCCCCCCCCCCCCCCCCCCCCCCCCCCCCCCCCCCCCCCCCCCCCCCCCACTCCAGGCAGGAACCTGCAGTCAAAGGGTGATGGGCTGAACACAGCACAAACAAACCTGCCTAATGTCCATCGTGTTAAGGGCGTTTGTGGTGCTGTGTACGTACGAGTGAAAAGTTGCATGTGTCCCTTTACTTGACACTAATAGCAGTCTTGAAAATGGAAACCCAGCCAAAAAGCAATGGTTGCAGTCTGGTCCGCAACGTGCAGCACTGCTGGCAGTGTCTTTGTGGTGTAGTATGAGTCAAACTGACGTCAAAATTGACGTCCCCGTTCGAATTGAGGACTGATCCGAGCCTTTTTTTTTTTTTTTTTAAACTCTATTACTCTGATGGACTGTAGCCTTGGACATGCAAGACTGAAGATTGTATAACAAGTCCTCAGTTAACAGTGAGGGGTTTAACTGTTAACACTCACGATCACAAGACCATTACAAGAAATGTTCTAAATGAATTACCGGTTGACATTGTTAATCCGGGAAGGTAGTTGGGAAGGGAGGCGTTTACGATTTAAAAACTCCTGATTGTACATAAGAGGGTTTCTCAGTAGAAGGGGGGGGGAAAACACAGCTAACACTACCAGTTAAGGGTCATGCCTGGTCGGCCGTTTCTCAGTGTTAGTCAGGAATGTCACGTCTTCACTGGACCTCTGCAGGGGCATTTCCTGCTTGCCTGCGCAGCAAACAGTGTGTGACCAGACGGTGAACACTCGCTATTATACAGGTGGGGCAGAGCTCTGATCATCGCTCTGTTACTGCCTGCTTTTCACCACTACAGACAGCGCTCCCTGCCTCCCGATCGGCCCTGCGTCACACCAAAAAAAAAATTGTTTCCAATAATAATAATGAGGATTTTTTACTAAATGTTTACATACTTTTTTCAAACCTATTCAGGCTGTATAGTGTTAAATGAGTCCAGATGTTTGGACTGATTTGTTTAGGAGTGACAGGAGTGCTGACAGGAGGTAGGTCCGTGTGGACACCTGCAATGAAAGGGACTGGCCAACAGCCAAGGAAAGATTGTGCCTTAGTGTCACCTTGAATTACAGACGGGAAAGTAACTGAATAAATATTCCATAATCAAGGTCATTATAACGACAGTATATTTGTGTACAAGTGACTGAGTTTATACCCCCATTCTTGTAACTCTGTGTTCAAAGTCCTACTCGCAGTAACCCCAGTGCCTTTATTACACTAAGCTTCTATAGGGGCTGCTATTTGTGTAATTCTAGAGTACAAGGAACTTTTGATATTGCAAAACACCTTATTGTTACAATAGTATTATTTTTACTTTTCAAAATCGTATTGAAAAATCTTTTATATAGACAAATCCTTTGCACCCTGCATGTAGTGTTTTACTCTGGCTCTTGTAATAATGCTTTACAGTTGGAAATCTGCTTATTTTATTATGTTGTGAATTAATACAATATTATTGCTACATTCAGTTATGAACGTTGTTTTATGTAATGGTTCAGGCATCTCATCTTCAAATAAATATATATGACAAATATAAAGATGTTAAATAATGTCTGTTTTATTAAGTTGGTTTGTTGAAGCTGGTCTTGAATAAGGTTCAGTTGCACGTTTCTAGACCTAGTGTGAAACCTTCATCCATGCTTGGCCTCCCTGAAATCGTACTTTTGAAAGTCATGTATGATAAAGAACCTGCTCTGCCTGATTTGGTGGAAATGGTGGTGGTTGGTAAAAGTAAGGCAGGGTATGTTGCTAATTTACTGTCATCATACAAAGGACTAAGGAAAACAGTACAGATTACATAACATAGAAATAGTATAACTAAGACAGACAAGCAGTTTCCCTCCAAAAAAGACAAAGGAGAGATATTCGCCAACACTTTTTATGTCTAAGGCTAAGGGAACACAGACATCCTACAAATTCCCAAAAACTGCACAGTAGCTGTTTGTTCACTGACCATTTAGACTGTTGCAGTGGTGCAAATGGCACCAGAGCGTGGCTCTCCATGTTGGAGGCCGCTGGTGCACTGCCTGTGGTAGATGTGCTCCAGGATCAGAGAGAGAGAAGACCTGATCTTGGAGATTGCGGCTACAATGTGCACACAGCAAGGCAAATGGTCACCAGATTTGTGTAGTCTTTGAAGTTCAGTTATCCAGTCATTACCTTCTACTCCCTGGAAGATAAGGTGGCCTGTCCAAAAATAATATGGTTGCTTCTTCGAGTGACTAGCCCTTGCAGAGTGGGAGGTACGTATAGTCAGACCTTTGATGTTGTCCAACCCTGTGGAATCGGTAATTCCCTTTTAAATTGCACACATCAGGTGCAGCTTTTTGTACCTGCAGTGCCTGTGCCTGATCATAGATTAACATGGTTGCAAAACCGGAGTGGCTGGTTCCCATGGTAATGGGGGACAATAGAAAGCAGTGGGAACCGACATGGACTAAATCTATAACCCTGCGGCCATTGCTGCGTTTTGGGTTCAAATCAAAATGTGTAAATATTAAACCTTTAATAAGGAATAACATAATTACTAACACATACAGTGTCCAATGGCATTTTCATTACATACGTAGACACAGCTGGTCCTTACAGGTTACAGATGGAGGTGAAGTGTGACTAGACACCACAATTTTTGCCCTGTAGGTAAATCTTATTGGGTCATCTGGGCATCGGCATCTTTTTGGAGAGGGTAAGCCAAATGAAAGCCATATAGATAAACATTGATAGACTTACACCTGTCTTGAATCACTTGAATATTTTCCCCACATTTAGGCCATTGTTCTTCTCAGGCTGTATTTAAAGAATCAGCCTGTGTGCATGAGGTCTGTTCAGCTACTGCTGCAGAACCTCTTTCAGCACTAAATAGAAGCTTTTGCAGGACAGATTTTTATATAGAAAAAACTTACTGTAAACTGTATCTCAGGATGGCCAACATAATATAGTTTACACTGAATAAATAATTACACAGACAAGACCTTGTTGTCTGGATTAATGTGTCTGTTCCCTCCTTTGCACCAGACTGACTACCAGAAGATGGAAACGTTTCTCCATTTCTCTTTCTTTTTTTGTAAAGTATCTTCAGCAAGGAGATACTTACACATTCACAATATTGTGTTTCAGCATGAAAATGACCTTTATCACTTCCTTTACAGCCAAACCCACTGATGCAGTTTCCCACCCTACTTCAATTACAAAATATTTATTTAAACTTAAATCTGCAATATGAATCGGAACAGAACCATTTTTACCAGGAATGGATTGAATATGCAAAAAAATGGTCCTTGGTTGGTGAACCTGCTTGCCTGAGCTCAGAACAAGCCCTATGTCCTGGATTTTGCAGTTTTGAATCCAGAGTATCCTCACTACAACCAGGAGAGCACGCAGTGGTGCACATTTGGCAGTGTCTCCCAGGCCGAGGTGGGTGGGAATTGGCAGGGGCTTCCCGGATGCCTGCAGGCTTATAGTGCCAATGAGAGGGACATGCCTCTACTCCAATCGCGTGGGACCTTTTTACTTTTCCTTACCTCTTGATCATGTACTCCTGTCTCTCTTCCTTTCTCCAGTTGCCTTCTCTCTCTTTCCTTTCCTCTCTCCTCCATCCTGTCCCCCTCTTTCCCTATCGCATTTCCTCCCATTGATTTCGGCCCTGGGCTGCTGCGGCCAGCTGGTCCAGCAATGTGTCAGTGCCGGACCCCGGCAGCACGCGGGTGCCCAGCTGCAGGCTCACTGTCATGGCTGAAGGCATAGGTGGAGTGAAAATCTGGCCTATCAATATCCAGACCAAGGAGGAACCAACTCAATGCATATATTTATATATAGATCAAGCAGCAGAGAGTGGATATTTTGGGAATCATTAAGAACAAGGAACTAGTTTCTAGACCTGTGATTTTGTAAATACAGTAAACTGTTAATTTAATTATTTTTGTATTTTAATACTGTTTTGACATTTCGCCCATGAATGAGTTGATCCTGTTGATATTATTTAAAACGTAATAATGATAGAGTGGAAAAATAGATAGGAGAATGCAGCCCTCCCAAATGCACACATGGGAGTCACCAACTCAAACTAAAGACGGTAAAACCGACAGCGCAAAATAAACTGGAATTACGTCAGACAAACTGTAACACTCGTAATCTTACACCAAAAATAGAGCTGCGCCTCGTTAAAAGGGTTCCGGTGTGTAATATTACCGTTCTAATTTTTTTTCACCCAGTAGAAAAATGATTAATGTCTGGGTCGAGCAGCTAGTCGAATATTCACCAGCCTTCCGCAATTCAGTCAACGGGCCAATCAATTAATGTGGGCGTTATGTTCTTCTTTCACACACAAGCAGAGATTGACAGATTGGCCGCACTTCGTGACCAAGAATTTTTTTTTTCAGATTGTTTATCTTTTATCGGCGTTAGAAAATGAAATGAAGATCGCTATAGAGACTGGGAAATGTTTGCGGAGACCGACTGGATTAATTTTAGGAATGGCAAGGATAGTTGAGCACAGTTCACAAATACGCGACTGATAAGTGAAGGGAAGGTAATGCATTTACATTTTCAATAACGGGTTTGAGTAGTTGTATCCAACACTACGGTGTTTTCCATTCTGTTTTTTATGTATTTGTTTGTATTCATGTGTAATATTTGAAGGATTCCGCAATCACTCTTGAGATTTATTATACGCTTGGGCAAATTGATTTACACAAATAGGTTTTGGCCAGTGAAGAAAGTAAGTAGGCTACCCTTAAACATGAGTAGTAATTTAATTTCGTGATGATTCTCGCCTGGAAAAGGTTATGAATTGTGCCATTTAAATGGGTTTTCCTTTGTCCCTTCGCTACGAACTTGAGATCCTCCTCATGGCGTCCACACCAACCAAACAACGACCTGGAAGACCGAGAGCGCAGCTGCCGTCTTGTTACTACGAGGGTTACCTAGAAAAGAGAGCACAGAAAGAAAAGGTATTCTTAACCCATATTTACTTTGGCGTTTTTGCTTAACAGCCCTTATACTTCGTATTGCTTGTGGACTGGTGTTGCCGAGTTTAATCTAGTACAACGGGCACAATATTCATTCCATGAGCTGGCATCCGCCTTCGCCGCCCACCGCAAGACATCCGTGCCGGGAGTAGTGGGTTTGAAATCTATGGCTAGAGGTTATGTATTTAAAGCAGGTATTGTTATGCGAACAATCAATGAAATCAGAACCTTTAAATATATATAAATTATATATATATATATAATATATATATATTTTTTAAAGGTTCTGATTTCATCAGAATTTACTACAGCAGATGCCGTGTTGCCGTGACATTTGAAACATTTCTGCCAATTTATTTATCCAGGTTTTATACAGTTGATACAGATGGACATTTTTCCTACAGGGCTGGTCTTGGGCAGTCACCAACATATTTTATCTTCCAATTTTGTCATCATTGCACTATTCTTATCCAATTGGTTTAAACCTATTTATTTACCATTATAATTAACAGTCTCTCCCAGCGTTCACCTGTATTTTAAAACACATTGTGTGTGTGTGTGTGTGTGTGTAAATATATATAACATTTTATTTATTTATATGATTAATTTTATTTTTTGAAAGCAACAGATCATTGCTTGTCCCCTGTGAAGACCTGTGGCTTTTTAATTGAGCCTCTTTACCTGTAATTTTAATCAAATGTGTATATAAGGAGATGGCACTTAAAGATAACTGGTCAGGTATTTGTTTTGTAGGCTGTGTCACATCTATTGGCAAACTACAGATGTGTTGCTTGGGGATGCTGGTGTCATGTCACCTGTATTTGCTAATAGGCAGCACTTACTCTGAACCTGTTTTGGCCGAGCAGTGTGAACACTAAAGTGTACTCAAGAGTGTAGCTAGGGACTGTAGAACTGGAGTTGAAAGGGGCTCTCGTTCATGCTTTTGTATGAGGGGTGTAGACACAGGGTGGGGGTATTCGCAGTGTCTCTGAACACAATGAGCCATCTGGCCAGGAGGAAGGCTGTACTTTTTAATGGGGGGGTACTGGGTAACGCATAATAACAAAAAAAATTATCTCTAAAGAATAGGTGGAGGCAGGTGCTGTCGGTAATGAAGAGTGACCGAAGGCCAAATCTTGGTTACATCTGAGGTGTGGAGCATTTTATTAGTTGTGGTCTACCTTGCCAAATTTGCTAAGCAAGTACATGCCTTTCATGGTCCTTTATCACACAGATGGTCTTAGAACAGGCTCAGAGAATGAGATTAGCTTATCCGCATTAGAAAAAGATCAGTATTAAGCACAGTTGCTTTGGATTTCTGATCCTGTAGAATTGATATATTACAGTTGATCACTTCATAATCAGATTAGGAATCAGCAGCACATATATATCGTTGCCATGACTGATAAGTATTTCGTTAAAAAAATGTTTTTAACTATGTTAAAAATTTCTGTAATGAAGAGCCACAACATTCTTTAAAGTTAGGTTTTTAGAATCTGTTAGCAGGTAAAATGTTTGCCCCAAAGTCCGTGAGATGGTTTAAGTGAGACGATGCTGTTTATAATAAAGTTTATTTGGACTAGTTTTACTTGGGCACGGCCTGTGTTCTTTCAGTTAATGGTTAACCACTGAGACCCACAGAAGGATTGGCCGGCTGAGACTTGTCTGAGATAAGTGTGTAATCGTGGAGTGAAGTTGCATTTTTTGTCCATGAGAGGGGGCAATTGTTTTAACTTTTTGCTGAGCCTTTCTGAATATGGCCGGCCATACCTGGCATCAGTTTAGAACATTCGAAGGCGTGTTAGTGTCCTAAAAACGTCTTCTCTTGCACTTAAACTACCAATACTGCTTCACAGAATTTTCATATATAAGGAATATTAATTTTTATTTACATTCTCATTCGTTGAAATTCCCTCTCTGTGCAGGTGTCTCAAAGGCAATGGGCATGTCTGTGTGGAAATGCGCTTTTTTTCTACAACAGCACCAAGGACAGCATTGTGAGTAATAATAATAGGCTTTATTTGTATAGCACATTTCATACAACGATTTTCAGCCCGGTGCTGAAATACACAAAGTGTATTGTACTGCTATTATCAGAATGTAGAATTGACATACACAGAGTAAGAATAGACGATGGACATCAAATCTACCAGAGCTGTTAAGAATTACTAATATTTTTTAGTGCCGGCCTCAGTGTTTTATTTCCTTACATCAAGCAACCAAACTCACAGCCTCCCTGTATCTGTGTGTCGGTGCGTGTGCATTTGCAGTATGCTGAGAAACTGGATCTCAATGGCTTCATCTCCCTGACAAACGATGACAGCAGAGACAGAAACCTAGAAGCGGCAAAGTTGAATTTGCGTTTGAAGGACGGAGAGTTCAAACTCACGGTGAGGCTGGTCAAGAGGTTTATGCTTTCAAAGTTTGTGTATTGAATTGTTTGCCATAGCACCACCATGCGGCCGCCATGTTGTTATTACAAGACGCTAATCATGATCCGTTATTTTGCCATGGTACGTTTTTCAGAATCTATTTTGATTTTATTGCCTTTTTTTGTCAAAAACAGCACCAAACCTTCTCAATGCATGGCCTCAGCCCTGGGGATGAATAAATTGAATGACAATTTGTAAACAAATACTACTAATAAGTTTACATTAAAAAACTACACTTATTTTTACTGAAATTACTTTAACTGATTCAGCTACACTATCTTCTGTTTTAGAAATGTGCAATGACAAAATAAATTCAGGGTGAACGTTTTAATTCTGTCTTTTAAAATTTATTTTAAACTTTATTTTTAAATGACACTGTGATACCCATTATTTTTTGTATGTTTTGTTAACAAGGGGAATTTCACCCTCTGTTCTAGCATTGGTGGTGCTACAGTAACAAATTGCTTCTGTGTCTTACGACTTAGTACGGCACTTAGTACCCAGTGTCTCCTCCTTCCTCAGGCTCCTAGCCTGGAGGCCCGTGAGCTGTGGAAGGGCTTCATCTACTCTGTTGTGGAGGTCAGTACTGTGTCGTCCTTTCTGATAGATTATTAGGTGATTGAAATGACAAAGATTAACATATTGAGCCACGGTACAAGATCAAATTTGTTCCCGACCTGAAAGCTGGCTTCTCTCAGTTCTTCATTTAGATTTCTTGCCTGGCTACTCTTTAACACAATTTTTTGAACCTGTCTTGTTCCCCAGTCTTTTAACTTGGGCTGTTCCTTTTCAAATAGGAAACATGAACCATCACGTCAGGTGTGCTCTCGTGAGAATGGCTCAGAATTCTGGGTTCTTAAAGAAGAAATAACCCATTTGTGATGGTTAATATATCTATTTCAGGGATAATGGACTGTTTTAATGATGATAACCCTACGTTAGCACTCTGGGCATGACTTTTTTTTGTTTGAAATTCATACGTTACCTTTTGTTTTAGAAACATGCAGGAGACTGCGTGTTGTTGAGAGTGATTATGGAGGGAGTAACATCTCCTCTCTCTCTCTCTCTCTCTCTCTCTCTCTCTCAGCTCACTGTGCCCAGCTCTTTGAATCTCCTTCCAGGCCAGATTCTCATGCTGAGGGAGGTCGTGGAGAGGGAGAGACAGAGACGCAAACCCCCTCCCCAGCGACCAGCCACCACCGTTCCTCTCCACCTGCCCCTGCTGGGGGAGATACCATCGTGAGTGTACCCTCCCCTCATTGGTGGACATTGCCGATTGACGAGGTGAACAGAAGACTGTATTTGTGTGCATTGGCTGTATGTCCAGAACATCCTGGTCGCGCTGCAGTAAAGTGAACAGCGTGAAGGTGGCCATGTGCTCCTTAAGGGGAACGGGGCTGGATGTCCTTTGTCCAGGGGAGTGACACGCGTTTGAATGGCGCAGGTGTTTCCAGCCTGTGTCCAGGACGGAGGCGGAGCTTCTCCTGGAGAGGCACCCGGACTGCGGAAACCTGCTGCTCCGCCCGGGCCGAGATGGCTCCTCCCTCGCTGTCACCACCCGCCTGGACCTCAGCGGGTAACTTCCTCTCTGCTCTCATTCAGTCGCTACAGTGCCTTCCTGCCACTCTCCTCTCGCTGTGTCTCAAGCCCTGTGCAGCAACGACAAACAAGCACACAACACTCGTTATTAACCTCACAACCAATGTTCTCTCTAAGTTTCACACATACTAAGCAAAGTAAAGCATCTCATCTCAAACTTTCACATTAAAACTTCAGCATTAAAAATGTTTAATGTAATTAATCAGAGGTTTTTACAGTAGGTATCATTTTTAAGAAGTGACTCAAGTGACATGTGTGTGTGTCTGGGTTGTTAAACGGCAATCTCTCAACCTTCTCTGGACTCGCAGGATAAAAAAGATTTATCCCCGCTCTGTGATTTAGTCTTAACAGCAAGTGTGGATTGTATGTTGTAAATTACTTTAGATTCTGAGCACGTTTGGCATGAGCAAAAGAAGCCACTGCTGAGTGGCTGGATATGTCTCCCAAACTCAGAGTACCTTGACCGGAGATCGTTGCATTTGCCTAATTCCAAAAGCCATTTGTCTTTAAAGGTAGATGCACCCATGCCATTGGCTGTCACTGTCCGAGTGAAGGCCAGCAATCATCTTAGTTTTTGCCGATTTTTTTTTTGCACAACTTGAAATCTCTGATGCATGGTATTTTCAAAAACTGTGCGCAGCAACGGAGACACTACACATGCTAACAGTTATCTCAGCTCACCTACCAACCTGGATTCACATTTCCTGTCAGCAGTGCAGTGAACTGTCCTTTCTCCCCAGGCCTGTGTTCAGACACTACCGTGTGACGCAGAAACAGCATGGAGGATACGTGATTGATGTGGAGAACCCAGTAAGAACAGTAATCTGTCAAGTCTGTGCTCGGTCACAACAACCCACGCACCTCATTCCACTAAATTCATTAAACCCCTTCTCATTTTCGACTAGACGATAAAGTAGGAGCTAGACGTTTATACGTTTACTCCACAGGCATGGTTCAATATGAAATTGTCATACCATAAAAGTCTAAAAAACGTTTTAACGGGTTAGGTTACTTTCTGTTTTGTTTTTTTCTGTGATGTGAATTAATTCCATCTCAAAAAACCAAATCTAACGCACTAATGATTTCATACTGCAGCCCTGAAATGAGAGAGACTAAATAATTTGTCTTAATCGTTATTCCTGTGGCTCCTCTTTCCTTTCTCGCTAGATTCCTTGTGCCACGCTCCATGATGTGGTCAACTGTCTGGTGGACAAGACCTCGGGAACATTGCGGCCCTTCCTACTGGAGCAACCATATGAGGAGAACATCAGTAAGACTCGTCACACCAGCGAGCTCAGATAGGAATAAGTGGCACACTCAGTGTGAACACGCTTAGTGTGAACGTTGCGCTGCTCGTTGGTACGGGACACGCTCAGTGTGAACGTGCCACTGCTCGTTGGTACGGGACACGCTCAGTGTGAAC
>JAOVYW010014766.1:0-17442 GCA_025775045.1 Hiodon tergisus | reverse complement strand
GACACGCTCAGTGTGAACGTTGCGCTGCTTGTTGGTATGGGACACGCTCAGTGTGAACGTGGCGCTGCTCGTTGGTATGGGACACGCTCAGTGTGAACGTGGCGCTGCTCGTTGGTACGGGACACGCTCAGTGTGAACGTGCCACTGCTCGTTGGTACGGGACACGCTCAGTGTGAACGTTGCGCTGCTTGTTGGTATGGGACACGCTCAGTGTGAACGTGGCGCTGCTCGTTGGTACGGGACACGCTCAGTGTGAACGTGGCGCTGCTCGTTGGTATGGGACACGCTCAGTGTGAACGTCGCGCTGCTCGTTGGTACGGGACACATTCCATATTTGTGGCCTTTGTGCCTTTTTGCCCCCAGCGTTTGTGAAATCCAATGATGAGAATGGTGAGAGGAACCTGCAGCGAGCCTCCAGTGGCCCTTTTCGCCTGGTTCCTGCTCTGCCCCCCAAAGCAGGTAACCTCGCCCACTCCCCAATCACGCACCTCCCTTTAAATCCTCCCTGTAGATCCATCAGTGTGACTGTTTTCCCTTCTGTCAAACCCACCCCCAGGCCCGGTCTTGGGGGGGCTGGCTCTCCACTCTCCTCCTAATTATCTTTCAATTTAATGATAATAATTTTGTGTAAATATTAATTAAATTTTTCTGTCCTTGTCTTTCTTAAATCAACTATCCTGTTTTAATACAGTAACGGCAAAGATAGTGGGGGGGTAGCACCACACAGGCGAGCAAGGGCCAGGCTATCGGGTACGCAAAAGAGCAGTTCTGATCTGCTGTGTGCAGGACACCTCCAAGAGCATCCACCCAGCACAGACTCCAGGACGGACACCAATGAGAGTATCTACCTTAACGAACCCAGTGGCTACCCTCGAGCATCCCGCAGCCCACTTCCTTTCACAGAACACCCCCCGTCACTCCCACCCAAGCCAGGTAGGGCTGTGCCACGCTGTCCCTCTCGGCACAGCCTTAGAAACCGCACTGAAGACTAGTATCAGTATCATTTTGACATATTTGCTTCTTACCGTCCAACGGAATGGGTTTCTTTCATTCTTTCCCTTTGTGCGATTCAGGTGTTCCCGGGGGCAAACCTCAGTCACCCCATCGGAACTCCCTTTCCCCAACCCCCACTGCCAAGGGACACTACAGGTATCAGTCAGGTTAGTGTCTGTCTGTCCCTTTTATTTTGCTATACAGTTTGGTTGCCAACTGATCAAATGATGTCCTTATACCTTGGTCTTTCCCCTTCCTAAACAACAACAGACAGTACCCCAGTGGGATAAATTTAATATTCAAATACACCACCATGTTTGAACATTAGTATGAGGTTCTTACTGTGGAACGCAGCATTTGTTCTTTGCCAGACATAACAGGGCCTATCATGGATAAAAATAGTTCTACTTTCGACTCAATTGTCCACAGAACTCAGATCATCCAGGTGCTTTTTGGCCAACTTCAGACGAGTGTTCATGTTCTCCTAAGTGAGAAATTGTCTCCACCTCGATACTCTGCCATGAATCTCATTTTTTCCCAGTGTCTTTCTGAAGGTGGAGTAACGAACACTGACCTTAGATGAAGCGCAAGAGGCCTGGAGATCACTGGATATTGTTCCAGGGGCCTTTGTGACTTCCTGAAGGATTTTACTCCTTGCTTTTGGAGAGATTTTGACAAGATAGCCACTCCTGGGAGGATTATTTAATGTCTGAAACTTTCTCCATTTGGTCAGTATGGCTCTGACTGTAGTTTGGTGGAATCCCAGAGCCTTAGGAATGCATCATTGGCATGAATCACAAAATCAGTTCTTGTGACACAGATCCTGTAATCGTATATAAAATCAGTTCTTGTGACACAGATCCTGTAATCGTATAAAATGAATCCAGTCATTTCTGGATAATAGGCAAGTTCAATAGTGACTAAAACACTACGTGTCTCCAGGAAAGATACCTTACCTTCACAGTGTTTTTTTTCTGCTTTGTAGGGGCTGACCGAAGGGCTCAAATGCCCCTACCCCCAGTACCAGTCTCCGACACCCTCCCTCCCTCCGAGCATCCACTGACAGCTGACTCTCTGGCCCAGGGTGAGTGAGTGACTTCATTGACCACACAGTAAGAATTGCTGGCACAGCTCCCTACAGCCAGATAATCTCTTGGCATTGTCATAGTGGTAGAATTTCAAAAAACATTTTGAATGACAGACGGAAACATATTGACATATTGATGATTTTGTCAAGATCAAAACATAAATCAACTGAGCTCATATAGGGAATTGTAATTAAGGGGAAATGATTGCTTAAGTCTACTAGTTAGAATCAGCAAAACCTCTGTACCAGTCTTTGCATTTATGTGTTCCTGTGTACAGTGATATCAGAGGAGCTCAAACTGAAATTGGAGAAGAGACGAACCAATCAGCAGTGATCACTTCAGGCAGTTCAGCCATTCTTCAGAGGGCTAATGAAGAAACCAGCCAATCAGCTTTCTTTCCCTGACAGTGCCTTCTGTCTTTTTGCAACAATGTAAGGCCTGGCACAGCCTCTCAACAGAAAAGGCAAATAACCCTGGAAAGGGAATGTCAAATCCTTTCACTGGAATTTCACTTTCACTGGTGTCCCCATTGTTAATATGGTCAGCAATACTTCATTTGTATATTTAAACATTAAATAGTTAGTATTTATTTTTACATAGGGATCAGTGCTATGAATTATTCCACCAGTTTTGTGCTTTGCTGCATTGTACGCCATGGTCTTAAATATCTTGTCACATGTTCTGTATATTAGCGACTGTTGTGAAAGAACCTTGTCCTTTATAGATGTACAGCTAGAGTGAGTTTCTCACGATAGCTGCGTTCCTCCTGGTATTTTGCATGACTGTGAAGTCGATGTCCACGAGAATTGAGTGCAACAGAAAAACCTACACATGGGGTGAGGGACTGGCCAGACCGGTGTACTCCTCCGCATTCTTTTGATCCAAGCCCGACCCTGTTCCCCCTGTGGTGAGAAGCATTTGTGTGAAAGGAGAGATGAGGCTACGCTAAGGGCCGTTACATTGCAGCTTTATTGACACAGCTGGACAGAGAGTGTAAAATTAAAAGCATTTACAAGGTGTACTCTCCTTATTCACTGTGTAAATGCCTCTTTTTTTTTTCCTTTTCAATATTCCTAGCTAAGAACGTTCCCTCCAATCCTACCAGCATGGTTCACACGAGCGCACCCTGAACCTTCAGATCTGTTGTGGGTGAACTCCTGCAGGAACAATCACTAGTCCTAAAACTAACCGTCAGTTTGAAGCGCAGTGTAACTGCACTGAAGCTGGTGCTACTGTTTGTGAAAATAATGCTACGGACAGGCTAGTGAGGGGTACCCACACAGAGCACGGCGCAACTAATCCCACCCCAACAATGAGCTGCCCTGAGACAGTCACCGTGCCGAAATCCACCACACTCAGGTGGGTTGGTCCGTGGACACTGGATAATACTGAAGCTGGTTATGTTGCATGAAATACATTCTGTTAGAAGCGTTGACTACTGTGTTAGACTACTTCTCTGTATCTTTGGGTTTGAGTATAATTAAAAGGATCTTGCTATATGGAGAGGTGTGACCTTTCACTATACATGTAAGACTGATGACCTGACCCCCAACTTGAATATGGCCGTTGTTTCATAAGTACAGGTGCATAACTGAATGTGAAGACAGGGTATAATACCGATACTTAATTCAAACCCCTTTTTTTTTAAAAAAATACTTAAAGGCACGAGAAGTCCACAAACCCACACAGACACGGCGCTAACGTTAGCTCTGGCTCTTTGGGTGAGACGGTGACTTGGCCTGTGCCGGCTCCATGTGAGCTCCTGAGCGCACCAGGCCTGGGCAGGGTGGGGCTCTGTAGCCACTCTGACCGTTTCCTGCTCCTAGGTCAGGCTGGCATTGGAGCTGCTCGTGCCGCTGTTCCTCTTCTGGCCACTCTGCACCACGCTGGGAACCTGCAGCCCTGTGTGCACAGAGAAACTACCGTTCCATACCTGCAGAGGGAGACAGAGTCACAAACAGTTGTGTGATGGAAACTGACTTGGTGCATGACAAAAAGGTTTAGCAACTGAGTAATAGGTGTGAAAGGGTTTCAGAAGCAGTGGGATTAACAGCAGACCTTTGACCCCAAAATATACACGTATATACTTCATGCGCTGTGTCGCGTGGAGAGTTTTGCTTTTTCATTTTTAATAATCTCACCATGAAGGCAGGTACAACAGGCTGAGAGAACTTGGTTCTGAAGGTGTGGATCAGCTGCTTGGTTCTAGCATTGTAGAAGGAAAGTATTCCTGCAAGAAAAGAGAAGTCCATAAAGTCAACCCTCAACCAGCCTCACTACAAAATTCAATTCAAACCACTCGACCAA
This sequence comes from Hiodon tergisus, assembly GCA_025775045.1. Classification (NCBI taxonomy): domain Eukaryota; kingdom Metazoa; phylum Chordata; class Actinopteri; order Hiodontiformes; family Hiodontidae; genus Hiodon; species Hiodon tergisus. The sequence continues at coordinate 13,054 of JAOVYW010014766.1, read as the reverse complement.
CATTAATTAAATCATTTAAAAACATAAAAATTGTACACTATCTCTGATTCGGACTCCTTGAGTCCCGAGACTGAGGGCCTAAGCAGTAAAAGGTTGACAGGTTTTTGGGTCGCGGGCGTCTCACCTTCCTCGTAGTTGCAGTAGAGGCCGATGCGGTCGGGAATGGGACAGTCCAGTGGGCGGGCCTTGTTGTTGTGCTTGGCGCTGAAGCTCTGCTGCAGCCAGTTGTTCAGGTGGAGGCACCAGGAGGCGCTGGTCTTGCCCAGTGGGTCAAAGCGTCCCAGCGAGCGTAGGGCCACCCCCACCGCCAAGGCCTTGCTCTCTTTGTCGAACCACAGCTCCCAGTACTGCTGGCCTGCATCGATCGCAGTGTCCCCTGGTGGAGTGGAGGACACGCATGGAGGAAGCCAATTTTAAAGTAGCGACGTGTCTACTTCACAAATGACCCACTGATTTTACATCTATTATTATGGCTGCCATCAGGGTAATGTGGGAAGGTAACCCCAGTGATTTACTACACTGAACCTAGGTTAGCCTTGTCGCTATTCCATCCCTCACCCAGCACAGTGTAGGACTCTGCAGTGAAGCGGTCTCGCCCCCCTCGGCCCGGGGGCGCTCTCTTCGGTGACATCATAGCGGCCCTGTGGCAGGGGGCAGAAAGGCGAGAACAGTGACCGACAAGCTTGGGGTTTAGACGTCCCGAGTGGGCCAGAGGGCCGAGGGGGTATCAGCACAACCATGTGACCAACACACACACCTGGCAGGGGAGTGCATGGGGGAGCTGGTCCTGTTCTTGTCCTTGCGGATGTCCTGAACCTTCCCGCCGCTGCTGTCCCACTCCACCCTCTGGTCCTCCACACGGAGGTTCTGGTGGGCCGAACCCGCATCCAGTTTGAACAGGAAGGCTGCGGTTGGGGGTGGGGTTGTGAGGACAGGTTGATGTTGCCATAGCATAACTAATTTCCCCTCGTCGTTTTACTCTCGTCCCGAACCAAAACCTACCCGGTTAACTAGATTCCCTCCTATTGGAGATTCAACCTAATGCCACCCTTACAAGCCGGGCCTTGGAACGGCACGGCTGGAGACACAGTCGGGCGCTCACCGTGCGTTTCCAGATTCACAGGCTCAGAGAACTCTCCAGCCACAGCCTTGTTGCACGCCTTCACGCGGAACGTCATGTAGCGGGTGTCAAAGCAGAGGCCTGCAAACCAACCACAGCGGCATGCCGCACTCCTGTCAAATGCATGCCTCAGGTTTGGTAAACGGTGCATCGCCACCTCAGGCCCGCTATCGAGCGCTGCCAAGTCATTGCATTACTTTATAGGAGGACTCTAAATCTGTACTTTTATGCAAGTGAACTTGGAAGAATAATGACTTGTTACTTATTACTGGATGTTGCATAGTAATGTATAAAACACATACATAATTCTGCAGTTTGAACAAAGCCGGCGGAACGACGACAAAGGTATCGCGGGGGGGGGGGGGGGTTAGTGCATTTCCTGTTTGTCAGCACACAGTGTCTAAAGCCGTGCATTTCACCTCGGAGCGTGTGCTCGGTCTCTTGGACACCCTCCACCACCATCCAGGGGTAATCCTCCTTGGCGCGCGGAGGGCCCTCGTGGTTGGTTCGACGGTACTCCAGGACGAAGTGGTCGATTTTGTCGTCAGGTTCAGGCAGTGACCAGACCACAGTCACCGTGTTATCGCACACCTTGCACTCCGACACTTCGATCTCCGGGGTGCAGGGCACTGGGGGGGGGAAACAATTTGGACTTTATGCAATGTGGAGACTGCCACTTTCAATGAATTTTTTTTAAACTATCGTTTACTATTAACATCCCCAAACAGGCCTTCTCAAGCAATGGCACAATGTGACCAGTTAAGACAGATCAGTGTAAGGAAACGACTTCAAACATTAAACTTATGAAGCTCAGGGGCTGCTGTTTGAATGTGAGTCTTAAGTGTAACACAGAGGCCCAAAGAGCGAGGAAGCGTTTGATATCATGTGAGGGAGTCTGTAAGAGAAACACAGCAGCAGACTGAGTGAGTGAGAGGCAAGACAGGCCGTGGATTTCAGCCGCACAGAGAGACAGAAGACAGGCCGTGGAGTATAGTGTGAAAATAAATGCGGTAAGACGGGAGAATGAGCATTCTTGTAGTCTGACCTGGCAGGAACTTGAGTGCCTTCAGCATGTTTCTCTCATGGGTGAAGTCCACCATCAGGTGACTCATGTTGTCGCTGACCTTGGCCTTCAGCGAAAGGCGGAAAGCTGGGGCCATGGTCACACTGCACTCGCAGACAAAGACGGACATAAACACACAACAATATATAATCCCCATATGGGTGGAATGGAATATACACTAAGACTACCCAACTAAAAAGGAGCTAAACACACACACACACACACACACACACACGTGTGTTTACTCAGAGATATTTGAAGAAGAATACCAACAGACGCAAATTAAAGAAACCCAACAGGAGTTAAAAGCTAAACATATTTTGTATCCACCACCCAAAGCGTGAGGGGGAGAACAGAAGCTAAGAAACCACAAAACAGGCTAAACAGAGTGCCAACACAGTCGCCATATTACCAACAGGCTGGTGTGCAACAAACTGCAGTGGGGGGTATCCATGGGAACAATGGCTTCCATTGCAGTATGTGTGGACTAATTTCAAGTGAGTCTGAACCGTCAACGAGTCCAGCTACGAATGGGTTAATCTTGCAGAACCGGCTGAAGGTGAGTGAGAATACAAGGTGGTGAGGGGTGATGTAAGGACACTGTTCCAAACAGACTGTACCTATCTTTAATTTCTTTGGCCGCCTGCAAGCAGAGGAGGGGAGTAAGAGCAAGAGAAAGAGAGGAAGAGAGACAGGAATCAGGAAGGAGAGTAGAGAAGTGGGGTCTCCACACAAAACATGCACCAAAATCCATCCTGCTGCTGAGACTAGGGAGTTCACCAGAGAGCTGGTCACAAAAACAACTAGCATTCATTTACTACTCAGCCTCAACATCTTAGCAGACCTGTCACACAAAACACTCAGATCTAGTGCTGCATTTCTAGTGCTGCATTAACATGGACAATTTTCTTTGTTCATCCACAGTAAGAACATCCTCAGTAAGTAGGCGGGTCGTACCTGGTTGAAGCCGTCGGTCTCGGAGGAACACAACGTGTGGTTGGCCACTTCCAGCAGCTCCTCCGAGCTCTCCAGGGCTTTGGTGCACGCGCTCAGTTGACTCTGACGTGTTCGGGAGACAAGGTGAGAAACAAGGTAGGTTCTGGAAAGGCTCTTCAGCATTTGGAAAAAAAAAAAAAAAACACTTTTCATAGCAATACTCCGCATTTCAAATGTGTTGTAAAGTAAACACCCATTAACACACACACAATGAGGAATTATCGAAGACACACGCCGTCTATGTGACCTCGTAAGGCACAGCTAGAACAAGAACAGAAGGCTCTACTCACAACCTTGACTTAAGGAAGGCCCAGCTCAAGCAGCTGGGCCTCCTGCAGAATAGCAGACAACCACTGATTTAAAGTCAACGGGTCAGGCGCTGGAGAAATTCAGTTCCATCGCAGATGCTCATAACTCTCAAAACCTTTCAACCAGCTCTGAATAGGGCACTCTTTGCATGGGACTACAGTCTCGCAGCAGGCTCCAAGAGAACCCAAAATCAGCCCTGTGTCGGATATAATAAGGTCAAGTGGTCTCTCAATTGTTCCGTTATCTCTTTCTCTCGCTAGCTAACCTCACTCACTCATTCATTTCCTACTCAGGGCTCCTAATGCTTAATTCATCTAGCGAAGGAAGATATTCATAGATTTCGGGTTCTCACGCCACGCAGCAGATATTTTTAATTCCTGTTGAGCAACACTGTTCTGTGCATTTTCACATGCGTGTCAGTAACAGCACCAAGAGTCTGGTGCTCTCTACAGTAACTTGGTTCCATATGTGGTGCAAGCAGAAGCAACCTGGCACAGTCTGCCGTAACCAAATAAGGGACTTGCTGTAACCACACAAACCTGCCAGCTAAGAGAACTTCCAGCCAAGACCACTGCAAACCATGCTACGTGACATAACAGGAAAAAAGGAAGTGATTGGAAGTCCAGACTGGCACTGATGCGTCTGCCAACAGCAGAGCGCGGAGACAGACACGTGCAGGAAGGCGGAGAGGCTCGGGCTGACCTGCAGTTCGTACGTGCGGCTGGCCCTCTCCTGCTTGATGCGGGTGACCATGCTCTCCTTCAGCTCATCCAGCACAGAGTACAGGGAGTCGAACTCCGCCTCCAGGTCCTCCTGCACGCGGCTGGAGTTGGACTGAGGGAGGCAACAGGAAGGAAGAGCAGGTCAGGCAGGATATCTGGACAGGGAGATGTGGGTGCGTCAGTGTGTCAGTCTTCGCCTGTCATCACGTCAGCCGGCGACTGAGCGCCAACAACGCATCGATGTTAAGGGTAGGACAACTACAGTCAGTCGGCAAGTGGCTGTACGAGTGCATCAGGGTGTCCATTGATTTGTCAGAGTTTAATAATTGAGTTTTAGCAGCAGGAAACGGGGAATAGAATCCCCGACTACTCTAACTCACGGTCCCCTCTAAATTGCAAAATAAATCTGAATGCAGTTCGCTAATGAATTGTTTTACATTACTGATGTTGGTACCAATGGTTTTTCCTAAAACAAAATGAACACAGTGCTAGTGTTTTCATTAACAAATAATAAATGCAAGCAATTAGTATCATCATCCTCACCATCATCATAAACGCCTCATGACAAGAACCATATTTACAGAACCCACTCACTATTCATCAGTACTGAGATCAGTTGTACTGACAAAATCTCCAAGCAGACAGGGAAGCCGGTCATCAGAACAAAAAGTGCACAGAATCGGCAGTCAGGTTTTTTGTTCCATTAAAAAGGCCCCGTTATGCGTCACCAGGGGATGGCAGTGTGTACACCAAGCTCTCCTTTTACCTCCAGGTTCTGCAGGCTCTGTTTCAGGCAGCTGTGGAAGTTCTGGATCTCTTCATTCTTCAGAGCCAAGGTGGTGGAGATCTTCCTCAGCATTTCCTAACACAGGCACACCATTAATCAGCGAGATGACAACTCCCACAGTAACTACTGCCCATATCAGCCTTGCCCACCTCTACATTTCATACACTGCAGCAGATTTGCACTGTATCAGCTGGGTCAAACGTCATTCAGAACTCTCAGGATTCAAACTTACTCCTTTTAGGAACATGAGTCAATTTATAATTAGTGAATTGAAATCGCCATCCTGCAAATTCATAACATGGAACATATTACAGACATACTAAAATGTACATTACTGATGATATATATTTACCCCCAAAAACGAGGTGAGAAGCCTAAATAAATGTAATAGGTTCTCAAGTATAAAGATTAACATCTTAAATCACAGCTTTTAAGTTACTTTTGTCAAACCCACCTTAATTTAATAGGCTTACAGTAGCTAGGTTTAGCACAGGGCAAAGGAAATCTAATTTGGGCAATTCTAAAAAAAGGTCTGGAAATGCTGACTGCACACCTGTATTCCGTTTGACTCAATTAAGGGTGGTTTGGTCGGTTCAAGGGTCATGGTCATATTTTCTTGAAGGAGCAGAGTTTTTTTCTTAATCAAGCTTTTAGCTAGTTTCTTATTAAAAACCAAATTTGTACATAATAGTGCTTATTATAACTAGAAACGCATTCTGTGTACATAAACACACACACGACATGTAAGAAGTCAGAAGATAATAGACACTGGGACCAATAAGTAATGGGGGTAATTGATCAAAATGTACTAAAATGCGCAGGTATGATCCAGGTGGCGTCACAGCAAAGACATGCACTTTACCGGCGCCATGGACAAGGAATTTAGAAGCCTGGTCTTGTCAGAAACAATATACCCGATAATCAAAACGCGTTACTACTGACTTGAGGCCCGATGCGAATTGCAAACAACACCTTGCAACGTGCAACTACAATGCTTCGACCAACGGCCAATTACATAACACCAGAAGCCACACGGCTCATCTCCCAATCCACCCCGAAATAAATTGAACATTTTACTCAAGGGCTTAACACGGACAAGCTCTTATTTGCGGTCGCAGGGGACGTAACAGTATAGCTTTGATGTAACGTTACCACCATGAGACAGTTAACTACCAGCATTGCACACCCTGTTGCTGCTACTAGAGTACAGATTAAATTAAGATGGCTCACATAATGTCGCATACAAAGGCTGTCGGAATCAGGTGTTCGTAATTACATAATGCCGCACCGATGAAGGTTAGAATGAAACAACGATAACAATGGTATTAAAATCAACAGCGACTATTGTATAGCCTACACAAACTAAGATTACACTTAAGTGTAATGATCGCCGCACGTGTAATTTGCTTTCCTAAGAAAACACACTGTATATTACAAGGCAATTAATTTATTTTATTTATTGCAGTGTACAAGACAAAATTCACACACAAAAAACTACAGCTGTGTGGTCGCCGGTTCCCTATCCTTTTTTGAATACCCAGGGAGGATCTCGAAAACGAAGCTTCCTCATTTAAGCGATAGGTACACCTTACCTTTTGATCCGCCATATCTCCGGTCAATGCTTTCCGTGTTATGCACTTAATAATACGATTCGTTAGCCGGTGGTCCCACCGCCTCGACCCAAACGGTTAACCGGGCTGGTACTGATGCTGCCGCTTGAGTGCGTAGCATCCTTCCTACGATGCTTCGGGCCTTTACATCCAGTGCGCAGGAGCGGTACAAGGAGCATGCTGGGAAATGAAGTTGCTACAAAGGAGTTGCTGCAAAATATAAAATAAGGTAAATAAAAAGGCAGTGTACACATAATATAAGAAATAAGAAAATAAATGCAAAAAAAACCATAATGAAAATAATGTTAACAGGACCGTTAATCAGTTGAGGAAGAGCAAGAGGTCATGGAAAGATGAGGCGTGATAAGTGTGAAATTCCTCCCACCGGCCCCGTGTGCACCAGATCACCTTTTGATGTTTCTCTTATTCAGAACAGGAAGCTGAAACATACACTGTCAGAGGAAGAAAAGGCTGATACCTTCATATATATTGAAACGGACATCTGGTACAAAGTGATCTTTAAGCTGCTTACAGGTAAGGAACATGTAGTGGAATTCAGAGATGCTGAACATTCTATATTTATAAGAGAGAGGTTTTAATAACTTTATAGTATAAGTAAGGTTTCTGCTATACAGACAGTGGATTGCATTGTAGTAAAATAACTCAATGAACAAAATACAATAACATTTCTGACTTTAATTAGTCTTCCAAAACCAAAAAAAGATTTTCATGGGCTGTTTATAGCTTGGGTTTAATGAAATAAGACCTTAAACTATTTATTAAAATACATAGGAGTATATACAGCTGAAGTCAGAAGTTCACATACACCTTAGCCAAATACATTCAAACTAAATTTTTCCACAATTCTTGACATTTAATCATAGAAAAGATTCCCTGTCTTAGGTCAGTTAGGATCACTACTTTATTTTAAGAATGTGAAATGTCAGAATAGTAGAGAATTATTGATTTCAGCTTTTATTTCTTCAGATTCCCAGTGGGTCAGAAGTTTACATACATTCTGTAGCATTGCCTTTTTGTTTTTTTTAACTTGGGTCAAACATTTTGGGTAGCCTTTCACAAGCATCTCACAATAAGTTGCTGGAATTTGGGCCCATTCCTCCAGACTGATCTGGTGTAACCAAGACAGGTTTGTAGGCTTCCTTGCTCACACACACTTTTTCAGTTCTACCCACAAATGTTCTATCAGCTTTAGGTCTGGGCTTTGTGATGGCCACTCCAGTACATTGATTTGTTGTCCTTAAGCCATTTTGTCTCAACTTCGGGTATGCTTGGGGTCATTGTCCATTTGGAAGACCCATCTGCGACTCATTCAGCTTCCTGGCTGATGTCTTGAGATGTTGCTTCAATATAGCCACAGAGTTTTCCTTCCTCATGATTCCATCTATTTTGTGAAGTGCACTAGTCCCTCCCGCAGCAAAGCCTCCCCACTTCACGGTTGGAATGGTGTTCTTCGGCTTGCAAGCCTCACCCCTTTCTCCTCCAAACAGAACAATGGTCATTATGGCCAAACAGTTCAATTTGTTTAATCAGACCAGAGGACATTTCTCCAAAAACCAAGCTCTTTGTCCCCATGTGCACTTGAAAACTGTGGTCTGGATTTTTTTATGGCAGTTTTGGAGTAGTGGCTTCTTCCTTGCTGAGCAGCCTTTCAGGTTATGTCAATATAGGACTCATTTTACTGTGGATATAAATACTTGTCTACCGGTTTCCTCCAGCATTTTCACAAGGTCCTTTGCTGTTGTTCTGGGATTGACACACCAAACTACGTGCATCTCTAGGAGACAGAATCCATCGCCTTCCTGAGCAGTACATTGGCTGCATGGTCCCATGGTGTTGATACTTCCGTACATGATGTCAAGGAGAGATATGATGTCCTCTTATCCCAGAAGTTTAATTTCAATCAGGATTACAATTAATTATGGTATTAATTATGGTATTAATTATGCTCCCTGCATTTATCCCCTGGGTGGAGCTGCAGCCAAACCTCACTCTAGAATCCTATCCTTTCTGTCCCCTGTAAAGTAAGGGTTAAAATACTCTGTGTTGCATTACAGCTAAAGAAGTAAACATTCTGCTTTTAGATGACGATAATGTTTCTGACTTTCGTCTCTGAATCCTTAGTTATTAGTTTTTATTGGATCATTTATATAATGCCTGTTCTTCTCAAGTTCTATTTTTCAAACTTCTTATCTCACTCCCCCTATTACCTCGTATGTGTTTCATCTATTTCTTAACTTAAATGATCTTATCCTGTCGCGAGGACACTTAAATTCTCTAACTAAAACGTTATCTTACCCTATTCTTGAAAAATATTTTTCGGTAGTAGCATTACATTAACCACGTGAAGGGGGAAAAAAAACTGTGAAAAAAACCACATGACCCATATGAGAAAGCAAGACGTAGTTGATGTGACCAATGGTTTCCTTTACCTAATAGAGACTGCATTTCTGTCCTATAGCTCTCTCTCTCGTGTGCGTGCGTGCGTGCGTGCGTGCGCATTCATGCACGTGTTTGTGTCATCTGTATTTGATCATGCTCAGTTTTTAACCACTCCTCTCCACCAGCCCCCTGTGTCCACCAGATCACTCTTTGATATTTTTCTTATTCAGCACAGGAAGCTGTAACTTACATTGTCAGAGGGAGAAAACACGGATATCTTTACATTAATTGAAATGGACATCTGGTACAAAGTGATCTTTAAGCTGCTAACAGGTAAAGAACACGTAGTGGAATTCATATATGCAGAACTTGCAGTATTTATAAAGCTGTGTTTATAAGTATGTTTTTCTAAATGAAGGTTTAAAATCGATTGTGTACCATAAAGACAAGTGTATTGCATTATAACTCTATGTCAATATTCAAAAACAATAATGTTTAATAACAATAATAATAACCATTCTTGTCCTCTAAATTATTCTTAAAATAAGTTCATACGATTTATGGCTTATGATTAATAATGATTAATTCTAATATTATACTCTTTATTATTATATTATACCCTTTCTAATATTTATACCCTTTATTATTGATTATCTATCCTCAAATCCTTTCTTCTCCCATTTAATTTCAATTATTAGAAAATTATTTGATAGTTTTCACCAGATCTACTTTCTCTTCAAATCTCTTATGGTCTTACTTCTCTATACCCTACCATGTACCTATTTCGTATCTTTGTATCATGTATGAGATTTTGCCACTTTTAATACCTCCCAAAAAAAAAGGAATCGTGACCTCTGCGTACACGGGATTCTGCGGTGTCTCACTTCCCCGCCGTCAGCCAGACCTGAAACATGGAGCACACGTGGGTTGGGGTTGGGGTTGGGGTTCAGTTTGCGTCTCTCGTCTCCCTGGCACCAACGTCTTCCACTAGCAGCTGCCGGGTTAGGGTTAGGGATGGCTGTCAGCTGCGCCGGCAATTGCTGAGGAGGGAATGCACCGCCCCTCGAGAACCTGCCCCCGAGCATGAGGGGGGTGCGGCTTCTGCTGCATCCGCCGTCCGTACGCCCCGGGGTGGCCACAGTATGTAAACGCGAGTATCTTGTGTTGTGTGTGTTTTGTGTACAGTATTTTGTAAGTATTTTTTAAGCAAGTATTTAAATATTTATTGTAGTTCTTATTTGCTGTTTATTCTGTCTTGACTGATTTAAGGTGCAGTTATCCCAAAAGTATAATTATAACATGGATTAAATTAATTTAAAGTAAGATTCTGTCTGAAAATCTGTATGAAATTACTTCAATAAGTCGGCATGTACTAATCCCCATGTTGGACCAGTGGTCCTACTTTATTTTGTATCTGCAGGCCTCAGCTAAGGTCAGAGTTCATGACTCCACCATCTGAAAGACACTGGGGAAAGATAGGATTCAGGGCTGAGTAGCAAGGTGGTTAATGAGAAGAACATGAATGCTAGTCTTAAATTAGCCAAAAAAAACATCTGGATGATCCTCAAATGTTCTATGAACAGATTAATCAAAAGTGGAATTTTTTTGCCGTCATTGATCCTGTTATGTCTGGTGAAAACCAAACACTGTATTCCACAGAAAGCATCTAATTCCAACGATCATGCATGATGGTAGAGTCATGTTGTCTGGATGTTTTGCTGCATCAGGACCTGGACCTCTATCTCTATATTACAAAATTATACAAGCGAATATCAAGTCATCCATCCACGAGCTGAAGCTGAAACACAGCTGGGTTATGCAGCAAGACAATGATCCAGAACACGAAAGCAACATCTAAATGGTTGAAGAACAAGACATTTAAAGTTTTGGAAAATGGCTTTGTCAATGTCCAGTTCATGTTCGAGAACCCACAAATGTCATTGGGTCCAGCAGTTCTACAGATTAGTCAAAATTCCTGCAAGAGACCAATCCATAACTACAGGAACTGTTTGTTTGCAGTAATTGCATAGAGTAATATGAAAACGAGTTGGAAAAAAATGCATCGCAATCACAACTCAAACCTTTTTAGACACCTCCCAGTCAAGAATGTACCTAACTTTCTTTAGGTTCTTCTGGACTGATAAGCAGCTTACCCAAGCAAACAAACAATCAACCAAATCAGCAATCTTGCTAAATGTACAATAACTCATCCATTTTTACGATAGTCTGTCTGTAAATCATGCTGTAAATCAAGCCTTCAGCTCACCACCAAACTTCTCCACAGAAACAGCAGTCAAAAAGGGTCTTTTTTTAATAGGGCTGATGACTGCTGATTTCCTTCCTGTGTGGTCTCTGTAAGTGGAGGCTTTGCGTGATCAAAGTTGTGATGGGTTATTGTTGTTGGCTCCCTTACCCAAAGTTAACCTGTGCGTGGCTTCTGAGAGCCGGGGGGGCATTGCTATCACTATTCCTTGACTCTACTCCCCACACCCGGGAAGGCCTGAATGGGGACCATCCTTCATCGCTCTTTCGTAAATTGGCCAAAGACACCACGGAAGGGCTCGGCGACCAAACCAGACTCAAAGCAGTCCTAAGACTCCCCAAAGTGAATGCTCTGCAAAGCCCCTGCAGCCAACATCAACTGGTAGATTCCAGGCTCTCTGTGCATTCTGCTGGCTCCTGAGTATGAGGGACAGGTATTTTCTGAACTTCTCCTTATGTGCCTCCTCCATCTTCTCTTCCTGAGGCTGTATCAGTTCGATGAGGACCACCTGCAAATGACTCTAGACTAGAATATGATATCTGATCTGAGGCTTGCTTCCTCCCCTCCATCTAAGCTGCTTCTGCCAGGATCTCATGAAATCAGCTGCGGTTGCAAGCATTCCTTTTCTCCTTGTCCCCTTAGCTCTGCCGTTCCCTGGCCTAAGGAATGGCCCCCTTTGAAATGTGTTTCTTTAAAACTCTCTATTCGCTTTCTCCAGTCCCAGCTGATCTAATATTTGATGGTGTCACCACCTGAATTTTCAAATTTCTGCCAGCCGGACACTCTCGTCCTCAGTGTTCTGCAGATTCATGGTTTTAGTGTGCTTTTGTTGCCTTGAAGTCCTTCACTGATGATGTTATTGGTAGCTGCTGCTTGCTGGAGTTGGTGATGTCTGGAGTTTTTCCTTTAGCTCCTCCTTTGTTACTGTCAGCTCTCCCATTTTTTTAGACCCCAGGAGTCTTCAGAGACACTTAAACTTTCTTTGTGAAGCTCTGCAATGCTCTGAGCACAATCTAATTACGCTCTCTTAGATTGTCATGGATTTCCTTTTTAAACTGGTTTCTCAAGTGTGCACGCATGCGCTTGTGTATGTGTTTGCGTTATCAGGCTTTGATCATTAACAGCCCCTCCTCTTCCCCAGTAACTTCACTGTGTCCACCAGATCACCCTTTTGGCTCATTCAGAACAGGAAGTTGTAACAAATTCAGAGGGAGATGACACTGAATATCTTTGGAATCGTTAAAATAGGCTTCTTCAAGCTGCTAACAGGTGAGGAACTTTTAGTGGACCTTTTAGGTGGATTTAAGGTCTGTTTTTTTTTTTTTAAAGCAAAGTTTACAATCCATTGTGTCCCATATAGACAAATGTATTACATTACAGTTATGTAAGTTAATGCAGAACTGCTTTTTAATAAAATAGCTTTTCCAACATTAGTTTGTCTTCTAATACCCAAAAAATATTCACACACTGCATTTATAGCCTGATGTAAAGCTAGGGTCAGATCACATCAGATTAACTTTTTCTCTCTAACCCATTACACACACACAAAAACATCCAAAGGAAATTATTAAATCTTGCATCATCCTTCACTCCCCTCGTTCCTTTCTTTTACCCATTTCATTTCGTGTCTTATCCTATCTGAAATTTTTGGTCAAAATGTTTTAAAATTCTGTAACTAGCATGTTCTCCCCATCCTCTTCCGACACTTTTCTTGGTAGCATCAGTCTGTGTAGAGGCTGCTCAATGTGGATTTAGTGTGGTTCAGTCCCCGGAGTACCAGCTCG
>JAOVYW010014755.1:0-36613 GCA_025775045.1 Hiodon tergisus | reverse complement strand
ACAAAGACGAAATGTCGGCATCCACTTCGCCCGAGTCGACTCTTTCTTCCGCCTTCTCTTCTACCGCTTTGACCCCCACAAATCTTTGTGAATCTGTGTAATACTGAGTCTGACAGAGGATTAAATGATCCAGGAATCATTACTTCCTGTTGATGAAACATAAATTGCACTTTAGGTCCAGTCCAGGATAGGGTGGTAATATAGTTCTGGGAATCAGGCTAAAGGTGCAGTAGGTCCTCACTATACAGATTAACATAATGTATGCAAGCCAACAAAACCAATTCAGGTTCTAGATGATTTATGTTTATTGACACTTTATTGTTAGGTTTAAGCAGCATCTTCTTCAGGATTTCAATGCACAGGCTTTTAAATAAACCCTTTGCTGTTAGCCTGTGCTATAGGTAAAGCTTACTGGAGAGGAATACCGCACATTGATACTCACTTTTTCAACAAGGACTTCTGGAAGGTGTATGATAAAATAATTCAGATTGTTAATTATTAAAATTATTATTTATTATTGTTACAGTGGGAATGAAAAGCAGAATACCATCTAGCTCTGTAAGACAAGAGTTGTGCACACCTTAGAAGGGAAAATGACTGTCATTAGCCTGAGCAGCTGAGGGTTAAATGGGTCTTATTCAAAAGCACTACCATTAGCAATCACATAAAGCAGATATAGGAGAACAGCTGGCCTTTTGTTTGTACAAACCTTCCTAATTCCCCAGGAGACTGCATTCAATTTTTTTGCATGCAACTTGCATCTGGTGACATCATAATCAAGGGGTGTTTCCTGCATGCATAATTAATTTAATAGATTGGACTGATGCCATTACACAACTAGAGGTTAAAAACTTCTGATAAAGGAAAATCACCCAAAAATTAAACAATATAATTTTTTGTTTGAGAGTAAATGCCCTAAAGTATATGGAAACCTGCTTTTTTACATATTTTATGTCCAAAATCATGGGCATTAATATGGACATAATATAGTCTCCAGTCTTCTCATTCAGATTTGCTTGCTTTATATACCACTCGAGCCATCACTTGGCATTGCACATGGTGATCTTAGATGTGTGCGGCTGCTCAGCCATAGAAACCCATTTCATTAAGCTCTTTCATTAACAGTTCTTATGTTGAAATTGCTTTCAAGGGCAGTTTGAAACTGTGGTGAGTGTTGCAACTTTGCAGTCCTATTATGTGAGGTTCTGGCGCCTACCACTTCACAGCTGAGCTGTTGTTGCTCCTAGACGTTTCCACTTCACAATAATAGCAATTACAGCTGACCGGGCAGCTCTAGCAGGATAAAATGGTCTCCTATGATGGTGCCATGTTAAAAGTCTTTGAGCTCTTCGGTACAGGCCATTCTACCGTCAGTGTTTCTCTACTGAGATTGCATGGCTGTGTGCTCGTTTTTATACACCAGACAATTATGTCCACATAATATTGACCATGTAGCATATCACGAAACATGATGTTACAGTTATGCAATAAACTTAGTATTTGCTAAGAAAAATTCATACTGAAAAACTCTTTTTTCTATTTTACGTTTACTTGCATTAGACGTAACATAAGCAGGTAAAGGAAAACATCTGTGCTCTATTATAAGTGTTATGATTTTTTTTTTTTTCCACAGGCTGATTTATCAAAATACAATACGGTCAGTGTTAAGAATTGAGAGCAAAATACACACAATCAATATATTTGGTTGTTTTCGACTGAAGTGTCTGTTAAATAAATAAATGTCAATGCTTATTTTAGTTTTGTGTTTTCTACAGTACCAAGAAAAAGTCTTGGCCTCTTGTCTATTTTTTTCTTATTTGAGACACTCAATGAAAAATTTACATAACGTTTTGATACTTGATTTAATTTATTTATTAAAGAATGTTATGCAACACCCAATAGCTCTGTAAGAATTAAATCAGAGACTAGTTATGCAACCTTTGGCAGTAATAACAAATTATTCTATATTCTATATTATTCTAATTTTGATCAACTCATCCGTGTTGACCCGCTTCAACTCATTTGAGGGTTTTTAAGCATGAACTGCTCATTTCAGGTTCTGCCACAACAATTCGATAGTGTTTGAGTCTGGAGTTTGACTAGGCCATTCTAAGCTTTCTAAAATGAAAAACTTTTGTTCTTCAACCATTCTGATTTAGACTTGCTCTTGTGTTTTGGGTCTTGTCTTGCTGCATGACCCAGCTGCACTTCAGCTTCAGCTCACAAATGGATGGCCTGACATCCTCCATTAGAATTATTAATACAGAGCAAAATTCATTATTCTTTCAACAATGGCATTACACTACCGCTACCATGCTTGACTGTTGGTATGAGGTTCATACTGTGGAATGCATTGTTTTTCAGATAATCAGGCAGGGGGCAAATACACTACTTTAACTTGATACATTATATGCAAACAAGATTATGTATTGTATCTAATATTTGATTAGACATTAATTGTCAGTGATCAAAGATAAAGTTATCTAATCTGCACTTTTTCTTAATATAAACATTTTTGCAGTTTTCCCCCCCAAAATTGGTCTAAAGTATAATGGTCTCAATTTTTCCAGCTCATAAATTTAATTATTGCCTTATTCTTAAAATACATTAAATATTGTTGTCCCCTTTATTTCTCAGATGGATTTGATTGGAATTGTCCAGTGATGCCCGGGTGGTCTTTTGTCACTTCCCCTCCCCTCACTAGGCTGCCATCTGCTCCGCAGGGCTTGACCAAGTTTGGGCCTATGACATCTGTAATGTCCAAACTACCACTGTCCGAAAGGCCACCTTTGCACCTTAGGCTATTTTTGCAGAAGCAACTCTGGCCCGTCATCAGGTGATGTAGTTGTTTTGGTCTTGGACTTTTAGTAACCATTATATTTCAGGTTAAAGTACATCCTCTGCTAGTTTGACTTAAGTTACCATTGTCAAGTACTCAACTGTAAATTCTCCATCAAACACCCAAGGTCATGCATACATACACTGACCACCACAAAGACTACTGCAACTGGTTCTAAAATCCCTCATCTTTAATGAAGAGCAGCGGGAGAGGTTTGTATCCACCAACAGCAATTAAAAAATGATTATGTACAGTACCAGTCAAAACCTTCCCATTCAATGGTTTTTCTTTATTTTTATTATTTTCTACATTGTAAATGTGTCTGCTACTTGAACTCTCAGAGGTAACTCTTAGTCTTCCTTTCCTGGGGCGGTCCTCATGAGAGCCAGTTTCATCATAGCATTTGATAGTTTTCGCGACTGCACTTGAGGATACATTCAAAGTTCTTGAAATTTTCATGTCTTTACTTAGTTGAGTGGTTTTCTTGCCATAATATGGATTAGAACAGTAGTCGAATAGGGCTATTCACTGTATAGAACTGTGTACCAACCCTACCTCTGCACAATACAACTGATGGTGTCAAACACATTAAGAAGGCAATAAATTAAAATAAATTAACTCTTGACAAGGCATACCTGGTAACTGAAAACCATTCCAGGAACCATTCCATCCTCATGAAGCTGATGCCAAGAGTGTGCAAAGCTGTCATCAAAGCAAAAGGGGGCTACTTTGAAGAATCTAAAATATAAAACATATTCTGGTTTGTTTAACACTTTTTTGTTTATTACATAATTCCAGATGTGTTCCTTCATAGTTTTGATGTCTTCAATGTTAATCTACAATGTAGAAAATAATAAAATCAAGAAAAACCATTGAATGGGAAGGTGTGTCCAAATTTT
Organism: Hiodon tergisus; assembly: GCA_025775045.1. Taxonomy (NCBI): domain Eukaryota; kingdom Metazoa; phylum Chordata; class Actinopteri; order Hiodontiformes; family Hiodontidae; genus Hiodon; species Hiodon tergisus. Next base: position 32,875 of record JAOVYW010014755.1, on the reverse strand, counting down.
TGACTGGTACTGTACATTTAATGATTCTGAGTGATATTGACAACTGTATTGTTTATATTTCCAGTTTGTATTAAAATATGCTCCTCAAGCCAGCAAGGGTCTTGTTTTTTGGTACAATTTTCAAAGGCAACTGTCTACCTTGCTTTAACCTTTAATATTTGAATGGACTTGTGAATTACACTGCTCTAGATCAATGTACTTGTAAATTTTGCATTTAGCTATATGGGCAGCATTATAATAATTGTAAAACTGATTAGTTAGTCCAGCCATTCTATTTATTGAGATGTAAGCAATATACATATCTCGTTTAAAAAGTTATGCTATTGCAGTACATAATATACAATCATGGGGGTGTTTATTTGGTTACAAATAACGTTATTTGGTTTAACAAAACAACATAATAGTCTTCAAACAAACTATTTTAAACATTTCAAAGACCAAAGTCTGTTTTTCTTAGTGCATTTGTTAGTGGAATTCAAGAATTTAGTGGCCCATTCCATCCTCCCTAAGTGGAGTAAACACATTATTTAAACCTAATTATTTCACTACTCTAGATCCAAAAGTAAACAATATTCAGCTATCAATAAAAACATCAATAATCCATAGTATTTTAACAATTTAAATTTTAAGTCTAGATTGCGTACTAAAAGGACTTGTGTGGGTGTTTGAAGGGGCAGGCATACATACGGGTCATCATATGTGTTATGTATCAAGTCTCAAAATGAATTAAAGCATTTCGTGATCATACAAAAAACCACTGATCTCCTGTCTAGTGGCCCTACCTGCAAAAAGTATTTAAATCTCTTCATTTGCATCGTTGGATCGTAGGAATAGTATTGTCATTTTCTAAATTTACTAACTTAATCTTAATTTCTCACACGTCTCTACGCGTCATTTCGATTGGTGCACCAAACCGGCATTGACTTTGACTTGTTTCATAACCTATTAAAGAAATGTATGTGCATGTATGACATAGCGAACAAATAACGCTAGATGGCAATAAAATACAAGTAGAACATTTTTCATTTATGATGACATTACGATACAGTGGTCTAGTTACTTGAATCTGTGAAATAATTAGTTAATACTAATTTCCATAATATTCATATTCATCTAGCAAAGCTATTACCAATGACCTATTGTACAATTAAAAACATTTTTATTGCTTGTGGCCCTGTAGCCCTGTAAAAAGAGGTCTTTTAAATTCCTCTAAAAGACCCTGTTGATCCCAGAACTGCCTTCAAGGACGTGTAATAAGGACGTGTGCTATGACGTCATCTTACGAAAGGAAAGGGGCGGGTGATCGTTCATAAAACACATATCTACCCCTCACAGTAATTGCGACTCGGTATTTTAGAAACCGTACTGGAATGGACATACCCAGGAATATAAATGGTCAGTCACATAAGAACAGTAATATCTGCGAGCACTCGTTTGTTAAATCCGGTGATTTTAAAAGGAAGAAATCAGAAGATTTTGCTCGTGCAATGCCGGAGATGTCACAGATAATTACAGATCCCGCAAATGGAAAATGTTACTGCCAGGGAAAACTTTTAGGAAAGGTAGATCGAAATATAAATATAATACGCCTACTAATAAAAATATGAACTGCGATTGGGTGATCAAATTTTAATGGTTGATTTGTGATTTGTATGTTGGCAGCTAATGGTATAACTATAATTTTTATTATTTGTTTTCCATAGGGAGGTTTTGCCAAATGCTATGAATTTACAGATTTGTCGACAAACGAAGTATATGCTGCGAAAATAATTCCACATACCCGCGTGTCCAAGCCGCAGCAAAGGGGAAAGGTAAGCACAAAAGCGCTGCATTTGTATCTTTATTTAAAATCCGACACAATTCAGGTCAGCATGCCCTGACTTATTTTCTGTTTGTTTGACAGATTGACAGAGAAATCGAGCTGCACAGAGTTCTTCACCACAAACAAATCGTTCAGTTCTACCACCACTTCGAGGATAAAGAGAATATCTACATCCTTTTGGAATATTGTAGCAGAAGGGTAAGTGTCAGGTTTTTTTTTGGTTGATCTTTTGTTTTTGTAGAATTACTACAAATCACTCTGCATCCTTAGTTGCATACATGCTCCCCTATAACTTTCTTTCATTGTGTGTTTGATACAGTCTTTAGCGCACATTCTGAAGGCACGCAAAGTTCTTACAGAGCCGGAGGTGAGGTACTACCTCAAGCAGATTGTGTCAGGAATTAAGTACCTTCATGAGCAAGACATCCTGCACAGAGACCTAAAATTAGGTAGGCTCCAAAAACCGACCCTCCGACCAATGTTTTCAAATGGCAGCATTTTGTGTTCACAGCATGACTGGGTCCTTTGTATTCTTCAGGCAACTTTTTTATCAATGACTCAATGGAGCTGAAAGTGGGGGACTTTGGTCTGGCTTCTAAGCTGGAGCCACTGGGCAACAGGAGGAGGACAATCTGTGGGACGCCCAACTATCTTTCTCCAGAGGTCCTGAATAAGCAGGGTCATGGGTGCGAGTCAGACGTGTGGGCCTTAGGCTGCGTTATGTAAGTTGGCAGAAATGTTTCTTAACTTCTATTCATTCGCCTCCTCATTACGTTACAAATTAATATAGACTCTCCTTTCTCTGCCATTTCCTTAGTTCTCTGAGCCTGTTGTTTGTAGTCGGTTGGGTTGAATTTACGTTCCCAGACAGTGAAAGAGTGTTTTCTGGGTCAGTTGTTCATCATAGTGTTGTGTTCCTGCAGGTACACCATGCTACTGGGAAGGCCGCCGTTTGAGACCACCAACCTAAAGGAGACGTATAAGTGTATACGAGAGGCCAGGTACTCTGTGCCCTCCTCCTTGTCCTCTCCAGCTAAGCAGTTGATCACTGGCATGCTTTCCAAGCAACCAGAGGACCGTCCCCTCCTGGAGGACATCCTGCGTTATGACTTTTTCACTCAGGTGTGTGCACCAACAATTGTTGTGCCCATTCATCAATGCCGTTACAACCATATCAGTCAAAATACAGGCTCCTGACTCTATGTGGTTCTTCCTATTTTCACAGGGTTTCACGCCAGACCAGCTGTCTGCGAGCTGCTGCCACACAGCCCCAGACTTCCATATCTCCAGCCCTGCCAAGAACTTCTTCAAGAAGGCGGCAGCTGCCTTGTTTGGAAAGAAGGAAAAGGCCAAGTACTACGAAACGATGAGTAAGTAACACCTTAGAGAAACACTTCATCCCTTAAGAAAGCAATTTGCTTAAAATTGTAATTTATTATAATTTATTGATAATGAGCTGACTGAGAGGGCAGTAATGACAAATATATGCTCTATGTTTGTTTGTTCCAATGTTTATTATTGTTTCTTCCTCTTTACTAAATAAAATTATTAGGAATATGTATCATCCTTGTTTCTTTGTTTTCATAGATAAACTAACCAAAGAGGAGGAGGAAATTTACAAGCTTCAGCATGACTTCAGGAAGACCTCTATTAGCCGCCAGCCTTCTGTGGTAGGCTGAATGACGTTTGTACTTATTCACATCTTTAAAGCCAATTAGATAAAATGTAGCCTGACGCCCCAAATCGCCCATATTTACTCAACAGGACGGCAAGCCACCTCTAGTTCCTGTTGGCAAGCCAGTTGTTCCTGTGAAGGATCACAGCATGCACCAACTCTGCGAGACTGTCCGCACAATCGTCCGTGGAACCCTGGGTAGCTGCAGCTCCAGCAGTGAATGTAAGCTTGCTGATACACACTCTTAGGCTTCTGCAAAGGCTGCTTATAAATAATAAAGGTGGCTTAAAGGACCCAGAGGGGATTCTCTACATATTTTACTTTTACTTGCTGCAGGTCTGGAAGACAGCACTATGGGTAGTGTAGCCAACACAGTCGCCAGAGTACTGAGGGGTTGTCTTGAGAATATGCCATTAGGTAAGCAGTGAAAAAATACTTCTAAATTACTCAATATATATTCGCTGTTCTAGCTTTCTTGTGAGAATCGGATAAAGAGTGTATCAGGTTCTAGTATTTTATTGTTTAATTTTTATCATTATTATTCCAGCGGAAAACATTTCAACTGAAAATCTAGGCAGCTGCTTTCAGTGGGTGACTAAATGGGTGGACTACTCCAACAAGTATGGCTTCGGCTACCAGCTTTCTGACCACACCGTCGGCGTGCTCTTCAACAATGGAACACACATGAGCCTGCTTTCTGATAAAAAGTAAGCAGTTCCTCACTGTGTTCCTGGCCAGGATTAATATAACTCTGATGAGTTCTTCACCAAAATGTTGATTTTGTGCTAACATTTCTCTGGTGTTTGCCAACCAAACCTTCCAGGACTGTGCACCACTACGCTGAGCTGGGCCAGTGCTCTGTGTTCCCAGTGGCCAAGGCATCCGAGGAGTTCCTCCACCAGATCACCGTCCTCAAGTACTTTGCTCACTACATGGATGAAAATCTGATGGATGTGAGGGACCACTTGTTGGGTGTCTTGATGCATGTGGACATTGGGTGTACCTTGCAAATACTTTTTACTCAATGCTATTATTGTTCTCTGAACAGGGTGGAAATTTGCCAAGTGTGACAGATACCAGCAAGCCCCGACTTTACCTCTTGCAATGGCTCAAGTCTGATCGTGCGCTAATGATGCTCTTCAACGACGGCACATTCCAGGTAAACTTTTGTTCTAGTCTCTTGTTTGCCAAAGCATTTTAGCTATACATTTATATGGCCCTGTCACGGCAAAACAGTTAGTGCCTACAAATCAGTGCGTTAACCACTTTGTGATTTACCTATTTCTTCTATGTTTTCAAAGGTTAACTTCTACCATGACCACACCAAGATTATCCTGATCAACCAGAGCGAGGAGTACCTGCTTACTTACATCAACGAAGAGCGCGTCTCCACCACCTTCAGACTCAGCACCTTACTGATGTTTGGCTGCTCCCCTGAGCTCAGAAACCGAATGGAGTATGCTCTCAACATGCTGCTGCAGAAGTGCAACTGATGTGTGGGAGAATCTAATCACGGACAGACTTAATTTACAAACAGGGCAGTGGCTGAATGTTGACTTGTGAGCAAGCCTGGAAGCGGTGGAGATGAAACTGGGGTACAGAAACTTTAACCAATCCTTTTTGATGAACAAGACAAAGAGAAATACTGGCTGGAACCAGAAAGTACATTTCAAGAAGTAGTCTTTTTTTCAATACTCAAATAGGGCTGGAAAGTTTTGTGTCTTATATTCAGTGGGGACTTACTGAACTGAATAGAATGATACTGTATAGCTCTCTGTAGATCAGAGCTGATTAACCGTGAATGCATTCTTCAATAGGTTGGGAAAGGAATGTTTCCAAAAGCCTTGACTATCCTGTTTGGTCTAAAACACAGATGCCCAGCCTGTGATACCAGGAAAGTTACCATGGAAATAACTTATTGTGTGCAAAGTTCAATATTTATTTATTTAATAAAAACAATTGAAATAATTTTGTGACTGAAGCCATTGAAAAAAATATATATAACAATATTGCCATTAAATTTCATGGCGATTACGTCTAGGTAATGTCTCTTGTGGGAATGCAAAAGTTTCCATTCAGTGCTTAATAATGCTCCCTTCCATTTACTGTAAACATATTGGTAGAGAAAATGAAATCCCTTTTACATTTTGCTGTACCACTAGTCACGACACACTCAGTCGCTGAAATACGTCCTGCTCACTGTAGCATGTAATGATCCCAGAAACTTTTAACACCAGAATGTCTAATCCAAATTCAAGAACTGAGGAGACCAAAACAAATCATCTCAGGCCTCCTGCAGATGGAGGCCATTTCTATTGATGATAATATAGCCGGTTACATAAACTATGTAATCAAAACTGCAGCATAAACCTTGAAAAGATTATTATTAGTCTTCCATTTTTCCCATTATGCCTTCTTTAGATCAGGGGTGGGCAATATCGATCCTCGTAGAATGTATTGTCAACATACGTACCTATGAATTAGCTGATCTGATTTACACCCGGAAACACCAGGTAAAGTAATTTCTGACCAAAATAATTGTTCTAATTGAACAATTAAGAGGTATGAAAACCCCTCTCTTTTTTTAGACCAACCTGGGGTTTTGTCCCTTTGTCCAAGGGATGATTTCACTGATGATCTAAAGCAATGGCTTTTATCCTCCCATTCTAAGTACTCTTTGCTGCCCATTAAGAAATCATAACACTTGCACTACATATTTAACCTTGGTATCGCTCCCTGTTAATCAAAATTTAGAAGACTCTCAAAAATTCTCAAAAAAACACGAAATCACACAAATCTTTAAAAAAAATAATTGTACTGAATTATATAAAAACAAATCAAAACTTTGTCACCTTAAACAACTATATTTAATAGTGTTTTCATTTATTTGTAAGTTTTGATTTGGTCCCATCCATTGTCCACCAGTATTGATCTGCAGAACCCATGATGCACCATTATACACAAATCTCTTACATAAGTCTCAAAAGTAAACCAGGGCAGCAAAATAAATAGGCGAATTCGTTAAAATTACTCGGTCACTTGGTTTAATGTCATGTTTTTGCAGCCTTTTCCATCTGGACCCTTCACATTTGGCAGCCGTTCTGTGATTTAATGGAATGAAAGAAGAACTTGGTCTACAACAGCCGCTTTCCACAGATGTCATCAATGAGCAAGAACGAGCAATGCGAATACTTAATAAACTAAATGAAATGCAGTGAAATACATTTTGATGATTATTAGTTAACACTATGTTCCATATTTTATTTCATCTTCTGGTGTGCATGTGTCCTAAAATCTAAAATGAGTGCTAATGTTCCATCAGAATTCCCAACTTATAAACTGAAAAAATATACCTGACTAAATATATACTTTTATTTGCCACTTTTCTGTATTTGCCATGCAATTCTTTTCTTACTACCCACAAATATTTATAAGCAGTCGGTACTATCTCAAATATATTTTGAGATATATATACACTTATACAAATATATACACAAATATAACATTTTTCCATTGATTGTGAATGCCGCCAATAAATAGGTACTTTTTTGCATTCTTGAATAATACAGGTGACCTTAAATCAGTGGGCCTCAAACTGTAGGCATGGAGGAGCCTTAGAGAGGGGTGTGAAGTGCAAGGCTTTGCTTAGAAGCTAATACAGTACATGATAACAACATTGTGTGTTGAGAACTTTGGCTGGTGCAGTAACCAGAGTGCAACGATACTCCCAATTCAGTTTAGTTCCAGTTTAGCAGTAGTTATTATTTGTGGGTCAGTTTTATCATTTTTATTTTGTGGATATGGATTAGTACTTATTTGGTAGGTTTCACAAATGAAAATCAGAAGTTGACTCAAAAAAAGAAAAGCAGAGAAAAAAATAAACAAAACAAAAACAAAACAAAATAATAAAATACGATGAGGTATATCTGGATTTTGGTATCTCTTAGAATTTTCTCTTTGCAATTAACTGTGAAATACGATCACAATGTGTAGTATGTGGTGTATACCTAAAATTATCTCAGTAGCTGACAATTTTCTTTGCAATCCAGTTTTTATGCACTCTTTGCTGCCAGTATGCAGAACAAATTTGCAGGTAATATTCCTACATATTTAACCTTGGACTCGCTCCTAATGGTCACTCACAAAACAAAGATGGCCAGTTCTTTATGCTAAAATGACAAACAAAATACTTCACTTGCCACTCACAGTGACCAGTTTATTAGGTACGCAGGCCGCAGTAAACTGAACTCGTTCCCGGAACTGTTGTGAGACAATATGTGTTTTGTGACAAGGTGCACTATCCTGCATTAAGTATCCATTTGCCAAAGGGTAAACTTGTTGCCATGGCGGGATGCACTTAGTCAGAAACAATGTTCAGGTATACTGTGGCATTCAAAATTTGCTCAATTGACATCAAGGGAGCTAACATGTGCCAGGAAAACATTCCCCCATACTATTACACAGCCGCCACCAGCCTCTACCATTGACACCACGCAAGATGGGTCCATGGGCTCATGCTGTTTATGTCAAATCCTGACTCAACAGGGACCGGGATTTGTAGGAGCAGGCCATTTTTTCCACTCCTCAGTTGTTCTGTGTTGGTGAGTTGGAGCTGAACTCGGTGTGGTTGTCTGCTCCAATAGTCCATCCATGACAAGGACTGACAAGTTGTGCGTTCTGAGATGCACATCACTGTTGTACTGCCACACTACTGTATGTTTGTCACACCATTCTTTGTGAACCCTAGACACAGTTGTACATGAAAAGCCCAGGAGGGCAGACATTTCTGAGATACTGTAACCAGCGCACCAGGCACCAATTGTGAAATTTTGGCATTGATTTTGAAAATATGACTGATAATGCAAAAAAACTGTCTTTTATTTAAGGATAGTGATCATATGAAGCCATTTATTGTCACATAGTTGTTTGGCTCTTTTTAAAATCATAATAATAACATAAATCACCCAAATGGCCCTGATCAAAAGTGTACATACCCTTGAATGTTTGGCCTTGTTACAGACACACAAGATGACACACACAGGTTCAAATGGGAATTAAAGGTTAATTTCCCACAGTTGTGGCTTTTTAAATTGCAATTAGTGTCTGTGTATAAATAGTCAGTTTGTTAGCTCTCACATGGATGCACTGAGTAGACTAGATACTGAGCCATGGGGTGCAGAAAAGAACTGTCAAGAGAACTGCGTAACAAGGTAATGGAACTTTATAATGATGGAAAAGCATATAAAAAGATATCCAAAGCCTTGAAAATGCCAGTCAGTACTGTTCAATCGCTTATTAAGAAGTGGGAAATTCGGGGATCTCTTGATACCAAGCCAAGGTCAGGTAGACCAAGAAAGATTTCAGCTGCCAGAAGAATAGTTCAGGATACAAAGAAAAAACCCACAGGTAACCTCAGGAGAAATACAGGCTGCTCTGGAAAAAGACAGTGTGGTTGTTTCAAGGAGCACAATACGACGATAATTGAACAAAATTGAGCTGCATTTCTGCGCGTTGCCAGAAAGAAGCCTTTACTGCGCCAATGCCACAAAAACGCTCGGTTACAAGATGCCCGACAACACCTTGATAGGCCTCACAGCTTCTGGCACACTGGAATTTGGAGTGACGAGACCAAAATAGAGCTTTATGGTCACAACCATAAGCGCTATGTCTGGAGAGGGGTCAACAACGCCTACAAGTGAGAAGAATACCATCCCCACTGTGAAGCATGATGGTGGCTCACTGATGTTTTGGGGGGGGTGTGAGCTCTAAAGGCATGGGGAATCTTGTGAAAATTGATGGCAAGATGAATGCAGCATGTTATCAGAAAATCCTGGCATACAATTTGAATTCTTCTGCACGAAAGCTGCGCATGGGACGCTCTTGGACTTTCCAGCACGACAGTGACCTTAAGCACAAGGCCAAGTTGACTCTCCAGTGGTTACAGCAGAAAAAGGTGAATGTTCTGGAGTGGCAATCAGAGTCCATTCTGTTATAACCTACAGTTGAATATGAATCCCAGAAGAAGTAAAAGAAATGCGTTTTGCCAGCTCACTAATGTTTTCTTTAAAAATGGTACATGTATTACCAATTCTCAAAGGGTATGCAAACTTTTGACCACAACTGTGTATATATATATAGGGCTGTCAAACGATTAAAATAATTACTCGCAATTAATCGCATGATTTTTCTGTAGTTTATCGCAATTAATCTCAGTTTTTGAATGTGCTCAAATTGGGCCCTAAATTAACAATTTTCCATTAAAAAAGCAGTGTGTTATGTTAAAGGCAAATTGTGTTTTATTGTAATGGAAAGAAACACAAAATAACTTTGCTATTGCGTTTGTTAGCTTGCTGCTCATTGACTTGTCCATTTGCCTTCTGCACATGAACTCTAAAAGAGTAGGCTGCTGCTATCCTGCATTGCTAGCCCTCTCACTACTACTGCCGGCGTCAACTCTGTGTTTTGCTTGTAAATGATACTTCAGACTCGATGTACTTCGGTGATACACAAATTCACCCCTTACAGTAGCTGGAAATAACTTTGCTTTTATCCAAAGACCCATTTGAAATAAAACTGGCCGTTTAAAGGCCCTTTAGCAATCAGCAAAAGCTACATCTAAATTCAAGCAGTCAATTGACAAACAAGCACGAGAGTTGTATTTTAACTATGGATGGTTCTAAGGTAAAAAAAAAAAAATGCGCTAATTGTGACAAAAAAATGTATGCGGGAAGCCCAGTGGCATAGAGGAAACACTGGGCAGGACAGGGCCGTGTCAGCAGGGATGTTGCCAATAGGCTGGTGTAGTCCTGTGGAATGCCACATAGGCAATTTGCACCGGAGGAAGATCTATGTGCTTTGTGTCTCACACAAAGGGACTACAGGGCATCTTTCCCTATGCACATTCTCTATATATCCTGAGCACAAGGCAATGAAATAACTTGACCACCTAATTGCATAGTGCTGTGGGAAATATCTTGTGTCGGTTTACAGGAAACTAAGATCAATCATGGACCTGATGATAAATATCTAAAGATGTTTATTGTGTGAAGACATGATGGTAATTACTGGGAACAATGTGCACTTTTGGCTCTCAGACGGCACAATATCATAACATATAGTGTTACCAGCTTTCCAAATCACGTTTTAATCTCAGAGCAGACAGAAAAGCTATAGTTTAAATAAGCATTCACAAATTAATGACAATCACTGATATTCACTGACACCATATTAAATGGTGTATATCAGTGTGGAACTACTAATAGAGTTATTATGTCATCTTACCTCTCTGCACCTCGAAAATTATTTTATGGAATAACAAATCCTGTGTATGGCTTGGGACCTCACAATACATAAAAAATTGTTGAGGTGGGGACAGGTAAGATGACATAATAACTATTTTAGTAGTTCCACATTGATAGACACCATTTAATGTCAGATGCATTTGTAGATCACTATCATGGTTTGAACCGAGCTACACAGCAATAACACTTGCTTGAAATGAAAGGCAGAGGAATATCTTAAATGAAAGGACAATAAGAAATGTTACACAATACAATGGGAAATGCAACTTTTAATTATCCAGCTGAACAAGAACAGAGGAAATGTGGTATTTAGTCCAGCCATTACTGAGGTTGGCAGAAAATCTGATATTTTTGGCAGCATGACTGAGTCAGACTTAGTCGTCTTAAGAAAAGTAAATTTCTGAACCAGAAAAGGCCTTTGCTGCACCAAGCCAATCTCGCAGATGAGGATGTACACCCTACAAAGCTAAACAAATTTTCAATTAACATAGAAATTCCAACCCTGCAATCATGCTCTTTTAAAAGTGTGCTGAGTGAGGTACTCCATTGTCGTGCAAGATAAGATAAAACTATAATTGTGAAATATATTTATAAGTTTATAAAATGTATATAATTGTGAAATATATTTATAAGTATATAAAATGTAAATGTGTAACACCAGAAAGTCTAAAAAAATCCACGCTTGTCAAAAAACCTTCTATTTTGTTACTTTCGAGAAAGTAAACAGCATGGCTTTTCATGGATTTTTCCTGATTTTTCTATTTATTTTAATGAGAAGAAGCACAGATATATATTAATTTAGTGAATATGGTGTTCTATGCTTGAAATATCTGAATAGAATGTCAATGACAGAGCTTCATGATACTCTGGCCTGAAGGTCAAGGTCACATCAATCATTGGTTCCCCAGGCACATAGAGTGATGTCCTCTGCTGGGAGGAAAAGTCATTTTTCCCCATTCATGATAATTGTTGAAGACTACAGGCAACATTGGAAAATAATAAACATCACTATACATAACACAGGCAGTGGAGCAATTACCACTTGGCAAAGTTGAAAGTGATGGAAGTTTTAGTGTGGAAGATGAGGAGGTCAACAAGATGAGGAAATGACAAGTCCAGTTGCAGCTGTGATTACATTTAGGCTGTAGAGATCTGGCGTACACAACAACAACTGAGTGAGTCATCAGAACATCTGGGACTGAATTTATTTTTGTTTGTTTTTTGTTTTGTTTTTTTGTGGGCCAGGGACCGGATGTGGTTATTGGGTCTTGCAACGACAATGACGAAGAAGTGAGTGGAGTGGTCTCAGAACTGCTACTATTACAGAGTCCTGCTCCTAGGGGTGTAGAAGAGCACGTTCTGCAGGAGGGCCTGTGAGGAAAGCTGAAGACTATTCAGGAATTGCTGTGCTTGCTGTTTAGTGACAATTATCACGTTGTATCTTGGCCGCTATTTTCTTACCTGTTTTGAGGTTACAGTGATTGGGGTTTGAAATTTGCTGATCTTGAAGGGGTGCTGTAAGTGGGAGCCAAAAAGGAAAGAAGCCAGCGTGAAGCAAAGTTTTAGGCATGGCTGGTGGTTGGAAAATGTTGAGAAAAGTATGTGAATTATGTTCTTTTTCATATTTTTTATCATCAGTTGCTACAGTGAACTTGCCTTGTGATTGAAAATCACATTGGAAATGCTATTTCTGAAAAAACTGAGACACAATGGTTGTTTTAACATATTCATCAATCAAAGGTATTCAGACCCTGTCAATGATGGATCATTTTGCTGAATTAAAAATGATCTACACAACTTTTTTAACACTTTATATTTTAATAAAAACTTGCATGCGCAATGTGACAGCTTCTTTGGCTGTGATAAAATGAATTTGAGAGAAAACATAAAGTAACAAAAAAACAAAATTATATTACTGAATTTAAAACTAGTATTATAGTCACAAGTCTATACTTGCATTGTTGGGAATAAGTCTCCTCCTGTTTTAAGCATTTCCTTGGATTTTCAATATTCGTTTCCAAAAAAGTTGGGACGCTGTGTAAAATGCAAATTAAAACAGAAGGCAGTGATGTGCAAATCATTTAATCCCTATATTTAATGTAAAATAGTACAAAGACAACATATCAAATATTGAAACTAAGACATATTATTGTTTCCTGAAAAATATATGCCCACTTTGAATTTGATGCCAGCAACATGTTTCATAGAAACAGGGACAGGGGAAACAAAAGACTGGAAAAGTTGTGTAATGCTAAAAAAAACCTGGTGGAACATCTCACAACTAATTAGGTTAATTGGCAACAGGTCAGTAACATGATTGGTAATAAAAACAGCATCCCAGAGAGGATGAGTCTTTCAGAAGTAAAGATGGGGAGGGGTTCACCAGTCTGTGAAAGACTGCGCCGGCAAAATTGCAAAGAGTTTGGGGGTCTCATTATCTATTGTACATAATATCATCAAGATTCAGAGAATCCAGAGAAATCCCTGTATGCAAAGGGGCAAGGCCGAAAACCAATGTTGGATGGCCGTGATCTTCGGGCGGCACTGCATTAAAAACAGACATGAATCTGTAGTGCAACACAGTGGTAAACCTGCCCCTGTCCCAACTTCTTAAAAACGTGTTGCTGGCATCAAATTCAAAATGGGCATGTATTTTTCCAGAAACAATAAAATTTCTCAGTTTCAAAATGTTATATGTTGTCTTTTCTGTATTTTCTATTGAATATAGGGTTTAAATTATTTGCACATCATTGCATTCTGTTTTTATTCGCATTTTACGCAGCGTCCAAACTTTTTTGGAAATGGGGTTGTACATCAACTCAGGAGTTTGACTATATCATTCAAGGACATTTAAGGGACAGGTGCTTTTATTCTTGAATTGTGGGAACTATTATTGCACACAGATAGAGACCATTCAGCTTACTTGTGTGAATTTTTACAGCCATTTTGTGCACCAAAATTATTTTTGGTGACCTATAGCAAAAATGTTAACTACTTACTTATGCAACAAGATTGGAATTTTTCTTAATTGCAATTTTCAAGTCTCCTGACTGAAAGCTTTAAAGAAACAAAATGTGAAAAATCTGTGACAAATAATAATAAAATGCTAAAATGCAAAAAATAAAATAAATAATTCCTTACTGTATACTGACTTTATCTAAACTCTGCTCCAAATCCAGCTCAGAAACAGTTTCGCAACCATCTCATAGTTTGTGTAAAAGTATTTGTTCAAGTATGGCTCTACTACATAGTATTGAACATTTTAAACACATGGGACAATGTGAAGTATAAATGTTTTGTCAGTATTTGGGCTGCAAGCAATGTTGAACAAACATCACAGCGGATGTCCTATGATTTTGTGGCTTTTTGTTTGCCAGTGCAAAGCTGTGAGATATACAATTAACTGAGAGAATTGGGATTGTTTAAGACAGAGAGGGCTGTTCCTGTGAATGTAAAATTCCTGGAAATGCCTTGATTGGCAAGGAAATTGGCTGGTCGCATGATTTCACCACTATTGCACAGTACTCAGTAGAGTAGTAGATCGGAGTGATGTTACCTAAGATTCTTTATACCATTGCAAAAGTCATATATTAAGATAAGTTTTGTGAGGGCTAAAGTACTGTCCTAAAATCTTGGTTTTAAATCTACGCTGGTAAAAGAAATCAAACTATAACATGAAATTACAGAATTGTTCGATGAGGCGTTCTCTAATATGCATCAGATAAACTGTTGGCAATACAGTGTAATAATTTTAATTAAAATAATAATGTAAATAATTCACATGTGCAAAATGTTTTGTTTCTTTCTTTAAGTGTATATAACTGCTCCCAGGAATTAAGTTTCAGAGCAATCGCTGAATTTTTATGCAAAGGTATGTAAATGTATTGTTTAAATTAGAAAAATCTGATACCGACATAATAAGACTAGTTTTATTGGAGAATTGTGGTCAATAAACATTCTTTAATCTTGAATCTTTAATCTTGTTTTACAAATATTTGATTTGATATTAATTTAGTGATCCCGCAATGCATTATTACTGTACTTTCAGTATTTTTTATTACCAAATGTTTCATTTAACTGACTGATGTTTTTTTTTAAACTATTCTCCTCCTTTAAGATTTATAACATCAATGTGTTTAATGGATTGAATTAAGTATAATGCTAGGTGGTAGTATAATTATGACCATACATCTTCTATGAATTATCTGCAATAGAAAAAAATCTATATTTAATGGGTTCAGAACAAGAAATACAGACAGTTGTGTTAAGCAGGAAGTATGTAGTCCATTGTATAAAGACTTTGGTGGACAGATTTAATATTATTGCAGAGTGCTTAATCAGTGGTCCCCATAGAGATTGTAGTTACAGATGTCTAACAAACCCTACAAATTCTGCCGAGAGATGCCATGCTACTTGGTGTGTGATCTGGGAAGAAAAAGAAACCGAATTATGATGCGCTTCATGGGTGCGTCTACATTAATGGACAAGGAGAAAATTGTTGCAAATTGTCAACAACAAACAAATAGTTCAGAGACGATAAGGAGACGTGGTGAGCCATGGCCATAAGAGAAGAGAAAGGACTGTACCCTCCCCCCGTTCCCTGCCCCTCTGGAAGGAAGTCAGATTAAACAACAAACAAGCAATCGTGTTTCCAGGAGAACCCTCAGAACAGCAAACATGAGTACTGGGAAGATAAGAGTAATAGTAATGGTTTAAACAAAATGGCCTACAATAAACAAAAGCATCTTCTCGGAAAGTTCAAATAGGTATCATCTTGAAAAAAAAATTCTGTAAATACTGTAGATAAAGGGGGTAATTTTCCCTATTTATATTCTGTGATGAAAATGCGCAATTTGACATTATTGCAAAATATAAAGATAAATAGATAGATAGGTACTTTATTCATTCCCAAGTGGAAATTGCGGATATGTACAAGTACACAGTACAAGAAATTCAGGTCAACATCCCTTAGTACAAAACAGTGCAAACAGTGCAGACAGTATAGTTTCAGAAAAACATAAATAAATGTTTAAGAGGTGATCCTTCCTTACTACCAGTGTTCCGACTCACGGTGAGGTATTATAGAGTCTGATGACTAATGGCAAAGTTTGCATGATACTTTTTAAGAATAGTTCCACCCCTTGTGATGACATGTGTCAGTGTTAATTACAAAGAGAGAAGATTCACTACAAAGTTGTAAAGTTGTTTTTTTTACCACAGCATCAGGTGTAATGGAGGTGATGTGCTATCGCAAGGCACAGTAGTTGGAGTTTGAACCACATAACACAAACAGATCCTGTGCTAATGTATAGATTTTTTTTTAACTACAGTATGTTGAACCGTATAACATACATAATTATAATTTTTGTTTTTATGGGAAGCATGGGCTGTTAATTCCTGATGGTATATTATTGACATGTAGAAAAAGGTCCATACGTCAAAAGGATGAGACTAGCAATAGTTAAATTTCTGGCATTAGTATTTTTCATTTGAACGTCCGGCACCTTGAAAATAAGATTTAACCGTCCAGTTAATTTTATTTGACTGCAACTAGTCTCTTTGAGAGGATTAAACTCTTGCAATTCATTATCTATATTTGTGGTTAATTAACTACAAAACAATATATCACTTTTTGCATTAGATGTCTGTATTCTTCAAAAGGAAACAAAAAATCAAATAAATCACTTATTGTATTTTTATCTGAGGTTTAAAAAGAACAAAAAAAATAACGAAATATCTCAACCAAACAATGGCAGTCCTCATCACTATGGACAGGCATTATTTAGCTCAAAACAAGTTAATTTTTTGCTCTTTATGTTTTAATTGTTTACACAAGAAGATTGTTGATTCTATCCCTATGGCAATCATGTCAAATGCTTTAAAGACAATTTCTGTTTTAAACTCAGCATTATTGGCATAGCCCAAAGCAATGGTATAACTATGCTTTTGCAGATGTTATCAGAATATTGATCAAGGCCTTAAGTCATCACACAAATGAAAATCTTTCACTTTCAAAGAAGGAAGTGAAAGGTAAAGGCAGAGTGTAAAGACATGAGTAACAACACATGTGTTACATCTGAGAATAACACTCCTCACGGTGTTATTCTCCCCACACAGGGTGTGGCAAGCCGCTCTCTCATAGACACATGCATCTTGGAAGGGGGGTGCACCTTTCCCCACATAACGAGGATACACTGTGGAAACGTGTGCAGAATACAGGTATATCAAGCCCGGGTTCTGGGTGGATGGACAATAACGTCTCTTTATACACAGTAAAGGAAGAGAAGAGAGGCTTGGATTGAGAGAGAACTGGTGACAGAAACCACGAGTGAATTGTGCCATAGCGAGAAATAAACACAAACTTGATAGAGTATCGCTTTCCTGATTTGTGCTGTTTCTATTTGATTTATTTTTATTTTTATTTATTGTTTTTGGCATGAACTCATGTGGGGGAGTGCTGAAGACTACCTTTTGTATCTTTTTTGTGTTAATTTAGTTTTATTAGAAAATGAAACGCCCGCTCTTGCGAAAAATATCTGCGTTCTCTCCAACCGGGAACAGGCATGCGTACGCATATCACACAAGTTTTCTAACAGTCTCACAACTTTCTTTGATCTTTTTAATTCTCTGGATTTTTTTTATCTTATGTGCCTCACAAGACACCATCAGAAGTCCTCTAAAACAGCATGAGGCCCTATGCCAGAGGCCAATCTCTGATATTGCTGTCACACTGACAGTTCTCCTAATTTTTCATAGAAAAATATAGAACATTCCAGTCATTTATCATTCAAGGATTATCTTCATTCATTTCATTTCACATTTCATTTTCACAAACCATATGCTTGAACACATTCAGGAATATATGTTCACAACAATCAGTGGAACGATAAATTGAGAAACTTTGTTTTATTTAAAATTCATCCTTGGTTGCTGAAATCTCTCTAATGAGCTTGGGTCCTGAATTAAATAATGTTGAGCTTATAGGACTTGATAGTACAATCCCTTAGAATTATCAACACTTTCTTGATATCTTGGGTGGGGGTAGGGGTACTAACTTCATTGGGGTCATCAGGTGGGCACCCTCCATCATTGGTGTTTCGTTGATAGGACCATGACACCTCCAAAGGGCTCAACAGAGACACCTGGCGTCCCAGGTGTGCCCCCTCCGCTTTTACCCCTATAGGTAATTTTGCAGCCCAGTGGGGATCCTTTCGTTTTAGCCACAGCCAGTTGCTGCTTCACTCAGCAGCCTCTGACAGCGACCTGACAGCTTGTCAGAAGGCCTGACCTCTGACTCCCAACCCCTTCAGCAGCCTAGTTGTTGATGTAACTACAAAACATCTGCAATCGGGGAGCAACTGGATTCGCCAGCCCCATTGTACTGCCTCAGCTGCTAGGTCTGTGTACTTCTGGCCAGAGCACTGTTCCCATACAAGCCGATATTGCTGAGCAAACGTGGGAGTCCAAGCCACTTCTTGATGTAAGAACTGACTGTCCTCTCCAGCTTCTGGACTTTGGTAATGGGGACCTTGTAGACTGTTATAGGCCTCATCAGATGGGGCAGCAATCCAAACTGCAGGCACCACAGTTTCAACCAGGAAGCAAGGTATTGTCTGTGCTAACAAGGCCTTTGATGGTTTCTTCCCTCAGTTGGTCACTCTGGTCCAATTCCTTGAGGCTTACGTTTTACCATCGCCCTAAGCGACTGGCATCTCCAATACCGTCGGGATGGGTGTTTCATCAATGCAGAATCTCTGGTCTACGAGTTTCCCTCAGACGATGAATATGCTTCTGGACTTGCTGGGTTTGAACTTCATCCGTGCCCATGTTATGTTGGCATGAAGCCTTTCCAGTAGACGTTTGGTACGTGCGAGTGTTGAGGTCAGGGTGGTCATGTCATCCATGTAGGTGCGCATGGGCGGTAGTCGCTGTTCAGACTGCAGACATTCTCCTCCTACGACCCATTTGGAGACTCAGATGATCAATTCCATTGCCATGATGAAGGCTAGAGTGGAGATGGTGCACCCCGCCATTATTCCCACTTCCAATGATTGCCATGGTGTTGTGTACTCTGTGGTTGTGAGGCAGAATTGCATATCTTTGAAGTAGTTTCTGACCAGGTGTGTGATGGTCGTTGGCACATGGAAGAACATGTCAAAGGCTGTCCAGAGAAGAGAATGGGGGACAGATCCAAAAGCATTGGCTAGATCCAGGAACAAGATGTGCAGATCTCTTCCTTGCCTCTTTGCAGTCTGGATTTGATGTCATATCATGCTTGTATGTTCCCTTGTATGTATGTTGTAGAGAATCCCAATATTGCCTGCAGCCATTTTTCAAAATAGGAACAGTGACTAAAACATAACTATTTGCTTCAGTAAAGGCTTGAACTCCCAAATAACGTTTGTGAATTTTCAGGGCTGTAAATCAGTCCTGTTCCTCCTAGAAAATCTGAGCCATTTTTTTGGCGTTGCGACACTCAAAATTCTCACACTGTAATGTAAAAAAGATTTTGCTCAAATGTCCAAGGAAGAATGTCTTTTCATGTCACTTAACTAGTGCTGGGGTCAATGGCCTTAGACACCTGATATATGAGTAGACTGCAGTCCTCCCTCAGTTCCCTGAGGGTCTTCTTTCTGGGAACATTCATTGGCAGTCCAATACAACTAAGACTTGGATAAATGAACAGGAGCAGAAGAAATTCACCTTTACAACATTTCATGAGCCTTTCAGGTTTATCCACTGCCAGCTGTCCAACCCACCAAAGGGAATGAACTAATGAATAGAGAGCAAGGGATAATCTTTTGGCTTAGTTCTACGTGTCAGAGGGACAAATATCACACTGTATATACCATATTACAATTCCAGTAGTGATTGCAGTTGTGTACAGAGTGGGGATATGTTATCAGATTTTAGATTTCCAAACATTCATTTTCCAGAAGAACAAGGAGTTCTGTAACAGATGGTATGGCCTCCAAAGAGCCCCGATTGCAACATCATCAAGGCTGTCTAGGACTAACCATTAACAGACAGAAGCAAGCAAGACAACCAAATTCTGTAGAAGAACTGTGGAAACTTCTCCAAGATGCTTGGAACAATCTACCTGATTGTCTCATAAAACCTAAGAGAATTGATGCAGTTTTAAAGACATAGGGTAGTCACACCAAATATATATATTTTTATTTTCTGTCTGTTTACTGCCCTTTATAGTGTGTATTTTATATTTAGAAACTTTTCATTTCATAATTTTTCAAAGAATCTTTGCTTTATATGTGCCTAAGACTTTTGCACAGTACTGTACGTCTTCATTCATGATATAAATGAGGCCTGAATGAAGGCCTTTAGTGGGCCTTCTACATTACATAGATTATTAGATATCATTCTGTCATTAAGTATAAATGTAATTGATGCCTCCTCCCTATATAAAAATAAAGCAATAAGGCACAAGAGGTTGAAATATATTAATATGTTCATGGCTAGGGTAATTCTAAACAGTGCAAGGGCAATGTTAAAAAAGAACCAGATAAATAGGCAGTAATCTGAGTTATGGGCAAGAAAACAGCAGACATTTTGGGGCTTGATTGTGTCTTTGATTCTGATTTCTGATTTCTGAGTTAGAGGTTGGTGAAGGGTCTAATTCTGTCTATGCCACAGAAAATATTTGCTCAAACTGTCTGAAATATTGCTGGTGTGCCGCAGAGCTCGAATGGCAAGGCCACAAACTGTCAGAATGGGTCGGGTGGTCTAGATTGTATTGAGTCTGGTTTCTTAGTTCAACCTGGTAATATGCACGGCACAAGCTAGCTAAGCAGCCCAGTGCTTCGCACAGTCTGCAGAAACTGTCAGTAGGTTTAACAACTACTGTTTGACAATGTTTTATTATATTACAGCAGTCCCTGTAATTTTCACTCCACAAGTAGGGACACAGTCGTTTTAATTATGTTTTCATGTAACCTAATTCAGTGTAATTTCCTTAGGCCACAATTTTACTAATATTTATTTATAACACTGCCCTTAGCTGTGGCATATTCTACCCAGTCTCAATGCTGATATGTCAGAGGTCGATTGCCTATCTAGCTAACATTGAGAGACTGAGTTTCCACCTAGTCTTCAGTATGGCAGTAGAGGGGTTGGAGAGGAGCGTTATGCACTTCAATTACCTATTTTGCTTACTGACTAAATCATTGAGTTTTTTTGTGGCTTGTTGTAAAAGTGTTCCACATAAAAAAATAAAAGTAAAAGTAATATGAAAACTAGTCCGTAGTCCCCACCTGTTTTAACCCTTTGAATCTCCCTGAATGGACCCCCAGCCTGAGTTATTATTGAGTGTAAGCTCTGAGGAGTCTTAATATTCTCGAATTCGTTTGTGAAGTAATAACTACACACAAAAAAAAAGAATTTTATTTGCAATTTCAAACTGTCGTTGCTTTCGCATGTTTTTGCAAATGGAGGACATACCAGATATTTTGATTCTCAAATATGTTGTAATAAACATATATCATGAGGTTATAATACTTATGTAATGCTTGTATTGATGAAGAAGGGTTGTTATCTCAGTTAGGCTAATCAAAATTAGCTTGACGCAACTTTAACAGAATAATGATGGTTTTCAGGATTAGCATCGTTTACTTAATGTTTTATTATTGTATTTTGGTCACTGGTATATTGCACTATAGTGTAATAATTTATGAAAAGTAACGGCTGTTTAATAATTTATGGTTAAATCGTTGCAAATAACTAAATGGGATCGGCCAGTATAAGGTTAGTTCACCAGGTAACTTTTCAATTGTTTTTGACATACGAGATCAGTAGCTAGATACCGTATTTTCCATAATAGCGCTTTCTAAAAACATGGTTTAAATTATTATTTTGACTATGTTGTTGAAAACCGAGTCGGTTTATTATTGGCATTAAAATAACAGAGTCAGTGGCTGTTCCAGACGTGATTGTTAAGTCATTTTCTAAAACATTCTATTTCAGTGTTCTAATCACAGTTATGTGATGGTATGCTGCAGGGGGCACTATCAAACGATCACAATTATGTGATGGTAGGCATTAAAGTGTTAAAAAGACCACCATCGTCCCTGTCCCCAAGAAACCCCAGGTTCTCTGCCTAAGCGCACATCACGCCTCTTTGCCCGCAACACTGGACCCGCTCCAGTGTCATCCCCCTCACCATCCACACTGCCCTCTCCCACCTGGACCAGAGGGACACATATGTGAGAATGCTGTTCATTGATTACAGTTCAGCTTTCAATACCATTGTCCCCCCCATGCTCGTCGCCAAGCTCAGGAATCTGGGCCTTAACACCGCCCGTTGCAGCTGGATCCTGGACTTCTTATCGGGCAGACCTCAGATGGTGAGGATGGGCAAAACCACACGGACTCTTAGCATTGGAGTCCCTCAGGGCTGCGTGCTCAGCCCTCTTCTGTACTTCATGTTCACGCACGACTGTGTGGCCACACACAGTTCCAACTCCATCATTAAGTGTGCTGACGATACCATCGTTATTGGTCAGATCACCAACAATGACAAGATGGCCAGGAGACAGGAGGTGAGAGCCTGACAGCATGGAGTCAGGACAACAACCTCCATCTTAACATCAGTAACCTAAAGGATCTGATCATGGACTTCAAAAAGAGACAGAGAGGAGGACACACTCCCCTCAACATATACAGCAACATAGTGGAGAGAGTCAGCAGCTTCATGTTCTTCAGGGTCAACATCAGTGAGGACCTGACCTGGTGTCACCACACCGACATCGTCGTTAAGGTGGCCAGACAGAGACTCTTCCTCCTCCACCTTCTGAGGAGGTTCAGCTTGAACTCCAGAATACTCACCAACTTTTACAAATACACCATAGAGAGTATCCTGACTGGTTGCATTACTGTCTGTATGGCATTACTGTCTGTATGGCAGCTGCACCGCCCACGATCACAAGGCTCTACAGCGGGTGGTCAAGATGGCACAGCGCATCATCAGGACGAATCTGCCAGCTATGCAGGACCTCTACATCCAGCTATGTAAGAAGAAGGATCTCCGTATCATCAAGGACCCTCTCCACCCTAACCATAATCTGTTTGCCCTCTTATCATCCGGCAAACACTTCAGAAGCATCCGGTCAAAAACAAACAGATTATTTTTGTCCCAAGCAATCAGACTGTTGAACTATTGACCACCCCTTCCCCCCGATAACTCCTACCCTCTTTGCACCACCTCTTTCTATACTTCATTTTTTGCACTAACTATTTATACACTTAACTTTTAATTTATTTTTAAAAACGTCTCTTTGTATATTTTATTCTCCCTGTATATTTTACTCTCCTCGTATATTTTCTATTTAATTAAATGTATTTATTTTATTCTCCCTGTATATTTAGTCCATTGTATATCTTTATCGGCATGACTGCACTGTTGAGGAAGTCCGGAAACTAAGCATTTAATTGCCACTACTTGTTACTGTGCATATGACAATTAACTTAAATCTGAAACTAAAAATAAGTGTCTATTTATTTCTGTTCCTTTTATTGGACTTTTTTACCTGGGTGATATTTGTTAAGAGCTAGTAAAGTATACCAAAACTTATTTTTCAATTACAGTTGCAGCCAAAAATATACACACCCTTGCACTTATAATTCCCCATTTCTTCAAAAATCAGTAGAAATAAAAATAGAAACACCTTTGCTCTCCACATTCTTTTATTAGAGTTTCCATAGTATTTTTTTCTTTTTAAAACTTAAGTTTAAAATTTTAAATGAGAAAATAAACATAAATGTAATGGAAAGAATTATTTGTACCCTTCAGGAGAATTCAAAAGAATTTGGTTGGAGGCAGGTGGTTCTTGTTTACTGGGTAATTAATCTCAGCTGTGGTCCCTACAGGGTATAAATTGCCACTCAACAAGTTTTGAGAAAGTGAAAACATTCTGCTCCTTGTATGACTGTCAAAATGGTGAAGTGCAAATAACTGTCTGAGGATATCAGAAACGTAATTATCAATAAACATGGACATTCTCAAGGTTACAAGTCCATCTCCATTTCTGTTTCCACAGTCCGCAGCATAATCAAGAAGTTTGTGGCACATGGAACTGTAGTTAACCACCCAAGACGTGTCCACAAGATGATATTTGACCTGGTGCTGTAAAAGTTGGTTTGAACAATTGAACAAGAACCTCGCACTAGTGTTAAAGATCTACAAGCTGACCAGAAAAACGTTGAAAAAATAGTTACAGCCCGCATCATCTGCTGCACAGTTAACCAAGAAAGGTTACATGGTAGGTACATTACAATACTGAAAGAGATTGAACTTTGCAAAAACCCATCTAAACAAGCCTAAATCCTTCGGGGAAAATGTTCTGTGGGGCGATTACATGAAATTGGAGCTCTTTGGCAAAGCAGATCATCGCTATGTTTATAGACAACCAAATGAAGTGAGAAAAACACCCTCCCTACAGTTAAATATGGAGGAGGTTTGATAATGCTTTGGGGATTTTTTTACTGCCTCTGGTGCTGGGGGAAAGGAAAGGAATCATGAAATCAGCTGATTATCACTCTTCAGCTGCAAACTGAAAATAACACCAGTGTTTATAGAAAATCAAACAATGGCAGTGTTGCTGGACGGTCAAAGCATCACAATCCAGATGTTCAGGCATGGTTATTACATGGTTCAATGATGTTATCTGTGACATGTATTTCTGTGTGGTTTGTGCTGTAAACTATCACTTAAAGGGCTTTTACTTTAAGTAACAACACAAAACTACAGTTAAAAAAATCACCCATACTGATTATGTTTTTTTGTCCCAAGAGAAACAGTCATGTAGCAGTGTTCCATTGAGTTAAACAAGTTTTTCCACTTGGATGGTTTGTAGAGTCACCCTTTCAAAAGTCCTTACATATGATCCAATGGAGAAGCGTTTCTTTAATTGCATATAATATTTCCTTTAAAAGAACAGCAACTTTTCCCCAGATTATTCTTGGTTGATGGAGTAGCATTGCTGACGTGAAAATCAAGTCATAAGTTTGGTTTTGAAGATCTCCATTCATTAACTTTTGAGGTTTTCCTGTGATTCAGTCTCCCATTCACATAGATCACCAATCACCAAAGATTGACCAACATTACGTTTTCAATGCTCAGGTGGTCTTTAGCAGTGACCTTTAGGAACTACTATTATAGCCAGCTGATTACAGCCGAAGCTCGGTGTTCTATAATGGCTATCCCATATCCCTTTTCCTCTCTCCTCCACATCACCTTCCCCCTGTAGATGTGATTTATGTTGTGTTAGATTTCACCCCTCTTGTGAGAATTACCCTCACCAGCGCAAATGTGTGACTTCT
This sequence comes from Hiodon tergisus, assembly GCA_025775045.1. Lineage (NCBI taxonomy): Eukaryota > Metazoa > Chordata > Actinopteri > Hiodontiformes > Hiodontidae > Hiodon > Hiodon tergisus. The sequence goes on along the minus strand of JAOVYW010014755.1, from coordinate 7,746 downwards.
CACAAACAGCTTTTGGAGAGGTTTTTCATTGTGACACGGGGCAATTCAACAATGAAAAAAAAAGTTTTAATGTCATAATAATATAATAATAATCTTTATTTATAGAGCACCTTTCATACCACAGGTTTCAAGGGGCTCCACAAAAAACTAAAAGGAAGGTAACAGAACACAAAGATTTAAAGTCAAATTTAATAAAACAGTGATAATATAATAAGACAGTTTAAAAAAATAAAAACAACAATATATAAAATCAAAAAGCTAAATTATAAAAATAGGTCTTAAGCCTATATTTAAAAATAACTACTGTAGGTGAACCTCTGACATGGTCGGGGAGAGAGTTCCACAGCTGCAGAGGACGTACACAAAAAGCAACCTCTCCTTTCCTCCTGAGCCACACCCTCGGAATACAGAGGAGGCCACTATTAGTCGACCTCAATGCACGCCGAGGCTGATAAAGAGACAACAACTCTGAGAGGTAGTCAGGTGCCATTCCATTTAGTGCTTTAAATGTAAAGACAGAAATTATCTCATGTTTCTTAAATGATAAAAACATACTTTTGTAATCATTTTAATATGCGACTCAAAACTTAAAGTAGAATCATAAATAACACCCAAATTTATTATTTCAGACTTCAAATTAGGAGTTAAGTACCACAAAAATATTTTTGATGAATCGATTTGTTGCTGAGAGCCTACTGTCAACACTGTCTTATCGGAGTATAATTGCAGAAATTTTAATTTAACATCCAAGTTTTATGTCAGTGATACACTCAAGGATGCAGGATTTTAGATTTAAGATAATTTTAATTCATTAAATGAAAAATGAATTTTTCCTCTCATTGATTTTCACAAAAAATTTACACCGCTCTAGATAACTGTTTTATGACCTAGAGAGGTCCTGTCTTCCTCAAGGCGGGAGATAATTTACTGAAGTACTTTGGGTGGATCTAAAGGGAAACAGCCACATATCCTCTGCTATCAGGAATGTGTGCTCTGAGTTTGCTTGAGGTGTGATCTCCACCACATTGCGTTTCCGCTTGTGCAAGATTTCCTAACATGGGTGTTCTGCATACGTTTGGGCCAACCCTTTGTCCTGACTGTCTTGCTTACCACACCCTTCACTAAACCCTGCTGGAACGGGTCGGTGGACAGGGTGATGCAGCTGTAGGGGATATTTGCTGTATCCTTCCCCTCAAAATATGATAAACATGAGGAAGCAGGATACAGGGGTGGTGGAGGAAGCCACCACCATCTGTTTCACTGTTCTCTTTAAGGGATCCCAACCGAAAGGAAATTAAACATTTGCACAGGCACAGATTGCCACTTGCCGTTTCAAGCTGCGAAGCCTTTCCAAGCATGCATTCATCAGCAGAAATGCCAGTTTTATGTTGGGGAATTTTTTTTTAAATAATGTGTCTAATTTGATGAACTACAATAATTGGCATGATTAAATTAATTAAAATTAAATTAAATTATTAGCATTTCCCTTGAAAATGTGCCCCATGTATTCTGTGCTTTGTGACAACATTAATGTAAAAACACATTGATAGGCTTTAGAACGTGTATTGAAATCTAGTGCATACTGTATATTGCACAGTAGGATTTGCAATATCCTTGCAGAAAATATGGTATCAAAGTCAGAGTTTAGGCGCCACTAACATTGAGCTCAAGTAAGCACCAGTAACCAAGCACTCAGGCAGTCAAGAGGGAGGTCCGAACTTGTTTATTTACAACAAATGCAATCCACTGATCATATTCATACTCTCTCGTCAATACTTTAACTGACCATAAACCATAAAAGCCTATTCGAATTCTGTTCATTGCAATCATAAGGAGATTTGCACAAGCTGTGACTGCTTGTGGTGAGATAATTAGGCAGCAGATTGTGGGTGCGGGACAGCCTGTGCACTGCCACAGGATTTACACAATGTTATGAAATATTAGATTTATATGTTTTGGGAGTTCCACTCTCTCACAGGATTGTTTACACCTAATACACAGACCCAGACACTCAAAATTGCGTTTGTTGCATAAAATGCACTGAAATTTTATTTTGATTATGAATAATAACCTCTGAGTAACTGCAATGGCACTGAACATTGTGTTAAGATGTCTATTTTGTCTTGGAAAATAACACGTCACATCTATTCTACTTGCAACATTTGCTGTTGTTTTTGGAACATATACACAATCAGTTGTATTGTTGTTGTTGTAGTATTTTTTTTTTTTTTTTTTACAGCAATGTATTGTGGCAACCCCGGGGCTTACGGACGGCAGATGCGGCAGAAGCCGCTCCCCCCTCAAGCTCGGGGGCAGGTTCTTGAGGGGCGGTACATTCCCGCCCCAGCAATACCGGCACAGCTGACACGAATCGGCTGATTGAGGAGGGAAAGAACAAAAGCCGGCAGACCCAAGGAAAAGGGTTAGCAACAGGGAAGCTACAGATGAGAGCAAAGCGAATGTAGCGAATCCCGATCGAGAGAAACGTGTGCTCTGTGTTTTTCAGCTCCGGCCAGGAGACGGGCGAGAGGGTGTACCGAGTAACCTCAAGCGAGGAGGACAATTTCATTTTCTTTTCTGAGGATTTTTTCGCAAGTATTTTTGCCCTGGGCCGGGAGGAATTTCTGTTTAATTTATTAATTTTCTTATAGCCCAAACCGGGAGGATGAATAAAAAGAACCGCTCGTTCCGAACTGACGAAAAACCTGTGTCCGTTCCTCTCTCTCTTGCGTGCGGTGCGGCCAGTACACCCCGTGGTTGTCACAGTATTAAAACATTTTGGTACTAATTTTGTGGTTATTTTATTTCCGTAATAGATTAAAGTGTTGCTGCAGCATTCTGAAAATTACATCTCTGCTGAGGTTAAACAGGAAGTCAGAGATAAGCAATGTTAATTTAATTAATCGTTCTAGCGCAAGATAAATGTGTACAGAGAAATAAAGTTGGGACGCAGGATACATCTGCAGGCTTCGGAATCAATAAGAAAAACATTTGGGAATAAAGCATTCACAACTCTCCCCAATGTCTAATGTAGAAGCCTTGCAGGGACCTGCTAGACCTTAGTTCAAATTCATGGCTAGAATTTTAAAATGGCATCATACAGCGCAGTAAAACTCATAGTCGATTGTGGTGCCTGCAGGTTTGTATTTTGAGAGACAAGCCTCCACACCAATCACCAGGAGTCTCTTATTGACCAATAATGGCTCTGAGGTGTTTGGATAATGGAGTTCATCTTCGTATTTCCATATTGCATGACTGTGGGGAGGGCACCCTAGCAACGTGACTAGTCATCAAATCAGTGTTGGTGTTGTGGGGATGAAGACTCTCCCACTCCTCAGTTCAAGCTTCTTCAGCTCTGTATGGACATAGGGTTTCTTTTTAATGTATTCCATGTCTGTTGGGGAAGCTAGCAACCAGGAAATATTTTTTGTTTGTTCGTGTCCAATTTTTGTTTTGGTCAATTGTTTTGGACTTTTTTCCCCTCTGCCAGTACTGTGTGCGGTCAGGAAACGCAGGGTGGGGGTTGGGCCAGGGGAGAACCAAACTAGCCGGCCTTACGTACACAACTGAATAATAGCAGAGCATATGGATTACTATGCACACTACTACACAGTATGTTGGTTATGTAGAATGGTGCACTTACCTATTGGGTACTGATGTCTGGGTCCAGCTGTGGGAGATCAGGGTAGAGGGTCTGAGTTGAGAGCTGCAGGGAAGAGAAGCACTTTTAGGATCAAGGGGGATTTCAGTGTGGTACTCATATGCTTTTCTTTGAATTTATATGAAAGGCATTATAATAAAGAGTTGCTTTTACATTCCTTGTCAGTAATCTGCTGATGGATGGATTCGAGCATGGTGTGTTGCTCACAGGGCATCCTGAGACATAGACTACATACTTTAAAAACAAAACTTTGTTCTTTGTAGAGTTTTGACTTATTAAATTGTGCTGAGTTAGAACATTATTATGGGGTTTATGCCTCTACAACAAATGTTAGACTTTTTGTCGAGAATGCTTTTTTCCAGAATGCTTACATATCTATCCCCCATAAAATACTGCCATACATAATCCCTTTAAGATCTTCTGCCTTAATAGTAAATAAATAGTTTTATAATTTTTATTTTAACGTGTATTATTGTTTAGTGCTGATGAAAAGACAAATGTATTCTCATGCCAGGAAGTCATTTTAGACAAAAATTCAAAGTTAAAAACAGCCTTGAATTGAAAATTCAGGCAATCAAAAAGCCAGAAAGTAAACAAACTGCAGCTATTTATATAAAAAAGATCAGTATCTAATCTTTCAGGAACAGTCACACGCTATCCTACAATAATTACACATAAACACTTAAAACTGCATTGTGATGAGTTTTAGTGCCAGGTCTTATACTGTAGTGACTGCCCTGTAAAAAAAGAGTTAAAACATCACTGACATTACCTAAATAGAAAAATCAGAAAAGGAGACAACAAGAACATGTTTTCTATATTTAGATAATTTGTCCATTAATTCTGCAATGAGAGTGAGGGATCCATCCACGTGTCTGTGTCCTATGATGGCAAATCAGCCACATAGAGAGGGCTGGCTATTGAGGCCATTGATATGAAACAGTGCCGCTCCTGTCAGCATGTCCAGCATGCCAGTGTTGTTGCTTGTCAAGCAGATGGAAGACCTGAAAACTTAGTAAAATGTTGTTTTATGTGCTGGGTTTGATATATTTTATATATTTGCAGCATAAATGGGGGAGGGTGCTGGAACTGCAGGCAGTACAGCCGGCATATTGAGCCATTGCATTTTCTACTATTGCTGCGTGGTCATCTACAGTAAGACTGCCGTGTAAATATTTACATGGGGTATTTGGTTACATGGGTCACCAGTAACATGAACACACGCTGGTGCTCGCATTTGTGCTTTCAAGGAGCTGCAGCTGTTTTTCCAGTAATATGAGTAAATATTATAAACTTCCACAACTCTAAACTTATCACATGACTTGAGGATACCAAGTTTACTCAAACTTGTGACAGTCGTAAATAAAGGCGTTGCATGCTATAATAGACTTAAACTAATCTATAGCATCCAGCTAAGCATTTTTATTGGCTGGATCACAGAGATAAATATTTTTGGTCTTATTTTTTTACTCATACCGTGTGTATGTAGAAAATATAATTTAGTGTCCCATTATTACGAATCAATTACACTGTTATTCTAGGAGAACTGTGAACCATTTTAAAAGTAAGTAGTTTGTCTGCATGCTTTGTTGATTTATCCCTGGACAAACGTACTCCAACTTTTTAATTTAAAAAGGAAAATATTTCAAAAGGAAATACCCCAGTACTGTAAGTACCACATTAATATTACCATGGTGATATTACCATGAACACCACAGCACGTACCCAGTGATCATCTCAACCGACTCAAGTGTATACGTGTATTTTTAATTGCTGTACATAACATTCCTTTTTACTTTTATTTTATGCCTTTGGGAGTGGAATGCAAGAGGAAGGACTTCAAAGTGGTTGGCATTTGGCCAAAGTGCCAGTTCCTGCATGGGTGTTGGGGCTGATTGTGCGCTGGCCTATTCTCTCACCTCGCCCTGACATGTCTTGTTAGAGTGGAATGTGGAGGATGGGTGTGCCCTTCCCTCCAGAACGCATTTATAGGAAGTGAGATACCAAAGAGATGATGGTATGAACTGTATGCACTCCACACCTCCACCCTGCAGGTTAGGGCATACTAATTCTTCAAAAAGTGTTTTCTTTACAGATAAGCAGCCTCTTACGTGAGGGGAGGGGAAACATTATTATATGTGCAAAAGTTATTATCTACGTCATATGCTAAATGTAAAACATGCCTCTCATATGCCACTTGATGTCAGCCAGTGGCAGTAATGATTTTAGACCCCAGTAACAATCCTCAAGAGGTGATCACACAGCAACTCTCTTAAAGCTGCCAGTCTTCAAAATATCATCAATTAACATCATTTTTTAAATTTATCCTTTTGTCCTCACAACAAAAAAAACGAGAATTGTAAGAAATTAATGTGGGTTAGTTCATCTGCAAAGCTAATAAAAAACATTGTTTATTTTATTTTTTTCGTATTTGCCATCATCTATAGTTCAATAACATATAGTTGACATAGGTATCCAAACAAGTTGCGATTTATAAATTGACACAGTCTTTCCACATTGTTATGTCTGATTGTGAGTGATTTATCTATTTAAATTTAGGCTAACTAAAAGGGAGATTAGAGAATATGTGTTATGTAAAGAGTGTAACGTGTAACGCGTAACACATCACCTGAGATTAAGGGTAAGAATGGCTCAATGTGAGATTAAAGGTAAGAATGGCTCCTAAAATTCCTGAACAAGAAACCTGAACTTTTACTTTTATGTTTACTATTACAGTGCCTGCTCCCAGACCGTGAGAGCCTGTTATAGCATGCAGAGCAGAGACGGAACCCTTTCCCACGGAAAGGGCTGGTGCTTTGGAAAGCAATCCGAGGCTCATCCGTACATGTTGTTGTGGACACCTGATGTGGCAAGGGATGCAGATGTTGTGGCGAATAAATAACCCACTTTCTAGCTAATCTTCCAAAAATTCCCACACTACTCATGTCTCATTACTGGGAGTGTGTCCTTTTTGCCTGTGACAAAGTGAACTGAATGGGATATTTCCCATGTCTCAGAATGCTTTCCCTTTTTGTCATAGTGTTCCCACCAGAACCATTATACAGCAGTGTTCTTCCACAGGACTAGGCTGACTGCTGATAAAATCTGAGAAGGTAGAAACAAAAATCAGTGACTATCCATTAGATAATCATGCAAATAAGGGACTCAGATTTCCTGGATATAAAATGTGCGCCTATCATCATCCACCACATCGCGTTCTCATTGTATTCATATCACATTCACATCGCGTTCTCATTGTATTCATATCACATTCACATCACGTTCACGTCGCATTCACATCACATTCACATCCTCATGTGGACATCTACTTTGTAATTATCACCCAATAAATTGTTTACTTCTTTAATCCAGATTGTTTTTGTTTCCCTAGAGCAACGAATGAATTATGCAAAATTTAATATGAATTATTATATTAGATTAAATCTTTTAATTCACTGATATGCAATGCACAGACACATAATTTTATGTCTAAAGTATACATGCTGGTGCTTGTAAAGTTTTCCATTCTATATTTGAAGTCATTCAATAGTTTTTTTCCACATTAGCATTCAATCAATCAATCAATTTATTTTTATAAAGCGCTTTTCACATGTTTCCATGTCACAAAGACACTTTACATACAGACAAATACAATATGTCCCAGGCCTGACTCCCCAAAAGCATGCCAGTGGCAACAGTGGCAAGGAAAAACTCCCCAGGCTGGCAGGAAGAAACCTTTAGAGGAACCAAGCTTAATGGGGGTGCCCATCTTCCGCTGGCCGGCACCAGGAGCTGAATTTAAAAATCTAATGTCCATAGTGTGTGATGCCCTCCAGTAGAGGACTTACAAAACATTGTAATATCCGGAGAAGAGGGGTGGGGGCCCAGATGGCTGGAGTCCAGTCTAAAGGTCCACTGGTTGCTGAGTTGAAAGTGATGCAGTCACATGGATGCCTCACATGATTGCTCGAAAGATAGAGATAACACATTGTTAATGCTTACATATGGAAGCAGAATGATCTCAAATTAAGTAATTTGTCAAATTTAAAAGTGAAACTTTGTGAGTGGTCACAGCTATATATATA
>JAOVYW010014754.1:61354-72372 GCA_025775045.1 Hiodon tergisus | reverse complement strand
GTCTTTTTTCTCTCTTTATTTTCCTAGCAGACTCCCTGTCCTTAAATTACAAGCTGCCACAATATAATCATGTAGAGGTGGCACATTTTATAGCAAAGCATTCCGTTTTTTATCACACAGTACCCTGTATTTCTATGAGTCAGAAGGTTCCTGTCTGGCTAAACTTCTTTAAAGATTTTCCCCAAATCCAGGGCTATTTGCAGGCCCAGACTTTGAAAGACTGGTTGAGGAATGATCAATATTTTTTAAAGCTTAGTAAAGACAGTCTCTCAGAGGTCTGTTAAGGGGAGTGCTATGGCAAAAGAAAAAAGGGAGTACAAGCTAAATTATTAGCCTGTGGACAAGAAATACCAACCAAATGTGCTTTCTCTCTCTATCTACCTACCTATTGGATTTTGGAGAGGGCCGTTGATTCAGATATTTAATCCATGTGCTTCTGTAGATGACCATGTCATTAAAAAATGTACATATAATAGCCGGGTCACCATGGAGACCAAAAGGCATGGTGGTTGACTGGAACACTGCTGAAAATGTAAGGGCTGTAATAGGCTGACCAATTGCGGATGGTTGCTGGTTATGTACTAAGACAAACCAAAACGTTCATGCATTTCATCAGTGTCTGGGGCGGGGGGGTCTCACGTTTCAGGTCTTATCACTTAAATTGCAATTACTTGTAAAAGGTAGTGTTACCACTGAAACTGCAACACTTGACCGTAAGTCTGTAACTACAATTTAGTGTCTGCTGTAAATTGCAAGTATGACTTAGCTAGTGACATTTACTGTACAGTGCATGCCAGGACGAGTATTGATCTTAATTTTCAAATCGTTAAATGTATTTCTGAATTCACTCAGGGTAATGGTTCAACACGTTTAACTGCTGTTAATCAGTTGGCACCATTTAACGAAGTGTGTGCTGGTGGAAATGGCTATTCCGTTTCCATTGCTGGACACATTCCTCTGGTCCCGTTATGCCAAACCACAGTGCCCGTCTGCGTAACTTCTGCATAAGACGCACCGTCTAAATATATTCAGGCGCCCCTGCATGGTGTCTGAGCTCCGAGACGGCTCAAAGATAGAAAACAGCACTCATTAACTGTGGTAGAATGCACAAATATGTGTCTGCCTTCAGGTGACGTTAACATCTCTCACTGGGTCCTGCATTCACTTCATGGCTTTTTCACCCATAGCACACGATATGCAAATAGGATTTTTCTCTGGCTTTCCAGTTCCCTTCACTGCCTACCCATTCGTATAAATACTGTTATTGATACCCAATGAAAGCTTGTCTCTGCCTGAAAGCCCTGTGGAATTTAATGGACCCAATCGAGAATAACAGCTCCTACACCAAATGCTAAAATATTAAATACAACTTAAAATTAAAGGACTAAAAGCTAACAGACCCATCATTAGGAGATATTATAAAGCTGCTTTTAAGAAAGCCTGCTTCAATTATAAAGGGCAGAAATTAAAACCTTTTAATTATTCTATTCTGCCTGTAAGAAATTAACACAACTTTTTGCCAAGTTCTAGTAACAGTACACTATAATAGACTGTGACCTAATTAGTATATTTTTTTAAGTGCATGATCAGGATAACTAGGAGCATAAGAAATATATGCACTGCAGATTTGGTCAATAATTCAGAGTTTGGCCTGCTTTGCAGAAATAATTAATTTCAGAATTAATTTTATGAGACTCACTGGGCTATTTTTTAATGGGGAATGTATAAATGCATTCAATTTACAGGCAATAAGTTTGCGCTAAAATATAATGCTATCATTTTAAAATGCACTTAAAATATCTTATAAGACATTACATTGATGTATGCATTTAGGATTTCCAATAGGTCCAATAAAATATCTTGGCAGCATTTCAATATGTTAGGACTATCCTGCAGGAGTCAGTAAAGTTCTACTACAGCGGAGTCAAGACATCTTCTTTTGGCATTATTATGAACAAAGGGAATACAAGCATGCGACATAAATGTTGTTGGGTATAGCTAGCGATGTAGCATTTATTCTGAATCATTTCATTCTGCACAAAAGACCACCGTCCCTATCACATGGTCGTGAGTGCTACACTGGTGGTGACATCATTCCTTAGCCATGATGTGCAAGGCTCTGAATCAAGCTCTGAATAAGAAACACAGAACCGTTATATGTAGCAAGGGATGTGACAAAGAGGTGCTCTCCACAGCCAAAGCAAACGAGTGAAGTGATGACTTGGGGATATCAACGCAAGTGATGACTCGGGGATATCAACGCAAGTGATGACTCTGTGATATCAACGCAAGTGATGACTCGGTGATATCAACGCGCTGGCTGGATAACGCTTTAACCTGGAGGGTTAGAGGGTGTCGAGTCTGCTCGCCTGTTTCTCTCCCAGCATGCCCCCTGCCGTTGGCAAAGCTGCCACTCCATCATAGCTCAATCGGTCCCTGATTCACCCTCATGTCCCCAGCGTTGCACCCTCCATGGGGCTGGATTGTCTAGAAAGCGGGGCTGTCCGTGGTCCTTAATTGTCTGTGCTGTTGTAGTTTCCATGGTGCCAAGTTGCTCAAGGGTCATTCTATAGCTGACGGCTATTGACGCATGTTATGGTTGCGTTTTTTAATAGATACTCCTTACGGGATGTACGTCCTAGTAATTATCTACATTTTTATGGTTATAAACAGCTTCATATGATCAGTAATTTGTGTCATTTTATTTCAAGTTGAAACACACTGGCGCTAAAACAAGTGTTTCATGGTATTGCTATTGACTGTAAGTTTGGGCTGAATGTGTCATAAATGCAGGGATACATTGCAGCCACGAGTGCAACCTGCAGCAAGGGTTACACACTTGAAATAACATGAAATAACATGATTCCCTTTCATGTAATCTCAAGTGTGTAACCCTCGCATGTAAGTCAGTTTGAGAGCAACACCGCTAATTTTCTACAGTTGAAACCGTCTCGCTCTGTTAAGGGCTGACAGTTTCCATGCCTGGATTCTGTCCATCGTCTCCTATCTCATCCGAGCCCCTCCGTCTGGGAACCGCCCGCGGGGTTTAATCTAGTGTTTCACGCCGCAATATTACTCTCATGGAATATTCTACAACCACATCAGGGTAGCTGACCCCTGTCCATCAGGATGGCTGGATGGCTCCCAGCGCACACACTCTGAAACACCCCCGTCCGCAAAGCATGTGGCGCTACTCATTTTCACAGAAAATCCACCACTGGCTTCGTGTCTAAAGCACTCTGGCGGGAATGTAAAACATACTAACCGGGCCACATTACACTATCTGCATCAAGACAAGTGAGGAGTGCCTTGGAACGTAATAAATGATATGGTTCATACGTTCCGTGGAGCTGGAGATGTATTTTAAACCTGCTTTCCTTGCAAATTAATGCATTATTTCTCTAAGAAATGTATGGTTAGATCACAGCCCTATTCCAGAAGGTGCACATCATCTCCCCAGAGAAGCAAGCCTTTTTGTTTGACGATGGCATGGATCATCAGCGGGAGGAAAAGAAGGGGCATCGAGGCATTACAACTGCTTAGAGACGGCCTGACACTCACCTCTCCTTCATACTGGCAAAGCGTAGATGATGAAAAGCGAACCCGACTGAATTCCTGTACCGCGGTGAAGAACTGCTCCATAGGTTTGCACTAAGTGCCCCTCTCAATGCGTGCGTGAGTGTGCGTGCGTGAGTGTGCGTGCAAGAGAGCGGGATCGTGTTCACAGTGTCCCCCAAAGCTTCCCCGCTACGCTCCGGTAGTGAATAATCAATTTAGCACACATTTAAAGTTACAATGGAACTTGAATCCAAGCACATTCAGGGCCAAGTTATAGACTTCCGCTTATTAATGCAGGAGATCTCGTCCCAGAAAGACATTTAAATAGCAATCTGGTAATTCTCTTTGAATTATTCATGGAAGTATCCCAATGCAGTAGCAATATAAGTGTCTGCCTGCTTCCCATCTCCTTCACTATAAAAAAAAACAAATAGCTAATCAAATAGCCAAATAGTCATCATAAATACATCATGATTAGAAAACATCAAAGTGAGAGGAGATGGCGCGATTAATTACAAGTTGTAATTTTTAAGTTGAAAATACAAGTTGTAATTTAACGAAATCACATGGCCGGTGAAAATAAATTATGGCGTAGAGGCGAACCACTTCTGAATGCATTGGACTTTTATTGGTGGTGTATTGCAATGCACACACACCCTCCATCCCCTTTTAATTGTGTGATTAAATGCAAGTCATAACATACTGTCTTTAACAATCAAGGTGGAAGCTCCTTTAACAAACTGCCCCATGTCATATATTTCTGTCATTAATTAGTGATAAACTCTGCCCTCTTTCTTCATCGTTTAAAAAAAAAATGTTATTTTAGAAAGTAAAGAAAATACCCACAAGACAATAAACATGGGTGATAAGGCAAGTTCCAAAGGCCAACGTGTCGAAGATGTGACTGAGTGACAGATTTAAGGGGGCGGGGGAGAGGAAAACCCCTGCAGGTTTCGGGACATGGCAGAACTTAATCATAAACTGGATCGCACTTGTCTTTGGGATGAGCCATTCCACCGGTGCTGAGCTGGAAAAGAACGAGAAATGGGAGAAATACAAAGACGTGCCGGGGAGAGCCTGACAGCCCGAGATTATTTTAGGTGACAGGAGAGAGTGTAGAAGAAAATTGCCCTGTGAAAATAAAGAGGAATGGTTGATACATGGATTTTTTTATAGATTTTTTTTATTAAAGAGGCTGCGTTTTGAAGTCGCCCAACTGTAAAATGATGAAGGCTACCCAGGAATAGGGTTTGCGTGAGAGGAGCGAGGAAGAGAGACAACAGGCGGGGGATGTCGATGCGTTGTAAAGGATGTAAAGCACATCAAGAAGAAAAGGCGAAATTCTGCAGTCTGTGATCAAAATAATCCTTGGTGTCTGTGCAAGGACTTGTGGAGAATACATTTGTTAAGCCAAATAAATTTTAATTGATACAACAAATGGAAAACATAGGTAGGAAATTGTGTCCCCACTTTCAGCTGTGCAGAAATGAGAATTTCTGGAATTGGACTGACAGGACAGACCAGGACAGTGGCCATTTGGGAGAAAAACCAAAGATATCCGAGTTTGGTCCGAGTCTTTTCAGATCAGTCGTCACGGTAACACTTCCTCATCCGAGGATATCACAACAGGCATCTTGTGTGAAGTAGTAAAGCTACAGGATTTTGAGGTCAGGTGAGATGTCACGGGCACGGAATTAAGGCGGAGGCTTCGGAATCAGAAAAGTTAGGCGGGGGAAGCTCAAGTGGTATGAGTTTCAGGCAAAACTGTGGCCGTTGGAGCGTTGTATAGGAGGGGGTTATCAGCAACCCTTTATGATGTGGAAGATAAAAAACACCCCACAAACAAGCACGAGGAGGTAGAGACAGATATGTAGCATAATATGCTGACTGTTAGGAATAATCAGGAGGCGCGATAAGGAGTGAAGGGGGAGAGCAGCTCCTAAATAAAGTCCACTTGACAGCCAGTATTCTGTTAAAGAGGTGGAAGAAAGAAGGCTTGCAGCTGAATTAAAATGCCAGAGAACATTCTGAATGCAATCTTGTGGTGGTGTAAAATTCATGCTGGGAGTGCGTGGGGGGGCGGGGGGGCGGCTCTACTGGGATAAAATGTTAGCAGAGAACGGGAGCAGCTGGTGGTGTTGTGTTTAAGGTGACAGGCTTGTAACCAAAATGTTACTGTCCCAACCCCAGCTGTTGTACCCTTGAGCAAGGTACTTAACCTGAATTTTGGTAAAATATCCAGCTGTACAAGTGTATGGATGTGGAAATTGCGAGCTGTGTAAGTCGCTTTGGATAAAAGCATCTGCTAAGCAACTAAAATGTGCTTTGGCTTAAACACAACCCGAATAATGTTCCGTATTCATCTTATGAAGCATTAGCATATGTTTATGTATAGCAAATAAACACAACATAATGTGTGGTGTCATTTTGCTCCAGTGTGCTGCTCTATTGTACTTGAATACATTTTACGTTTTGATTTACCTTTAAATTAACTTAAAATTCATGATGCTGTCTGTGTCGGGCTCAGGAATCCCGACAGTCTGTCAAGGAAGGCCGTCAACAAACGAAACAAATGCAACCCTTTTATATCTTGTGTCAGACCGGAACGGATCGAACATCTTTTGTGGAACCATAGTCAATTGAAATACTACCTTTCTGATAAATGATAGCTTGCTGCTGCCTTGAAAAGTAATCTAAAGTGGTTCTACATCCCAGTGCGATGTTGGGATAAGCAGAAAAAACTGCCCGGATATAGAGAAAATGATTGAATTACAATCATTAAAAAATATGTTAACATCGGTCACTGGGGCTATAAGACTGAATGTACATTTTGGCAAAAAAAATAAAGACCCTGACAGAAGATCCGAACAGAGAGGAATTTTAAGCAGGCCAGTTCCATTTTGTTTTTATTTATTTATTTACCACGAATTAGGGATGCAGTCTAATTTTGGAACCGTATTTCACAGTACAAACTAAATTATAGCAGTCTTCAGATTTGCAATGCAGTCCCCATAGAAATGACCTCAGACCTGATGCAGTAACATTAAAAAGTAACGAACTTGTAAAAAATCTTTTTTGTTTTTAATATTTAATTTTGACGAAATCAAAATAATACTGAAGTGAAGCTACCAGAAAAATATTGTGAAGTCTACCTAAAAAAATGTGTCGTACTGGGTTTCTCTCCAATAGTGTGTTCATCCAGAACTAAGAAATCAAGAAATGTAAAACTATGTTTAGTAATCCAAGGACAAATATGAATGCTTCACTGCCTTGTTTTTTTTTTTTTTTTTACTAGCTTTAAGCAAGTCTTAATCTTTCAGTTCAAGTCAGTTTAGTACTGTTATTATTGTTGTTTGTTTTATATCCACGGATCAGAGCACAGGTCACTAGATATACAAGGTCAGGGCTGTAAACTTTTAATCGTCTCTCAGTCCGCCTGCTAGTCTGCAACTTTGCCCTCCGTACTAAGATAATCATTCCAAGAGGTAGATAGTCGCATACTTATATGCATACTATAGCTAGAACTCTAGGTGAATCTCCGCCATTTAATGTATAATGTTGTGAGCTGCAGTCAGTTGTCCGTGAACAAACCAGGGGTAGACTGAATTCACTGATACATGGTCACCATGACCATTTGTGGTCAGAAGGTTAGACTCGGGTAATGAAGCACTTGTGTCTTGTTGTGCTAACCAGGGGGAAGGCTGAGTCGTTCCCTTTAAAGCCAGCGAAGGGGACGAGGAACAGCTGACTCTCTAACAAAGGTTGGTTATAAAATAAAATTTGTTTATTAATTAGCGATTTTGCGACAGGCAGCCATTTCGCTGAGCGTGTCCGCTGGGTCCACACCAGGATAAAACGGGAGAACAGGGATGGAGCCAGGCGAGATTTATATGTTTTGCTGGTGATTTTGCCCCGGGGCAGCAAAGCGGGACGGGGGTAAGCGATGATTCTTTGTGGGACTTTTTACTACTTACCCTGTCCTGTGCTCATATTACATTTATGCACATGAGTTTCCACATTCCACATGAGTCAAATGAACAACCTGCCATGGCCTTGGGAACCTTGGAGTACTGGTATTTTGAGCAGAACTTTTCCAACGACTCTAAAATCACTAAATTATTGTCGCGCACTTCCATTTGAGCAGAAAGGTAGAAAGGTAACATATTCAATCATTCAAATTTAATGTCTCTCTTACATTTCAGTTTCTGTGCAAACAACAGAAGTGGAAAGAAAACAGCGGCGTCAGCTTTGTGCTTCAGGCAGACCCTCTTTCCACTCCGGGCTTTAGAGAGGAGTTCAGTTCACTTGAAACCACAGACAAGAATGGAAGACAGAGGGAATCTGAGCAAGCCTAGCAGAAACTAACAGACAGGAATGCATCAACAGGAACCCAATGGAGAGGGTTGGAAGGCTGAGTGAATCTGTGTCTACTGGACCCCATGGAGAGGGTTTGAAGACTGAGTGAATCAATGTTTACAGGAACCCATGGAGAGGGTTTGAAGACTGAGTGAATCTGTGTCTACTGGACCCCATGGAGAGGGTTTGAAGACTGAGTGAATCAATGTTTACTGGAACCCATGGAGAGGGTTGGAAGACTGAGTGAATCTGTGTCTACTGGACCCCATGGAGAGGGTTCGAAGACTGGGTGAATCTGTGTCTACAGGACCCCATGGAGAGGGTTTGAAGACTGACTGAATCTGTGTCTACAGGACCCCATGGAGAGGGTTCGAAGACTGAGGGAATCTGTGTCTACAGGACCCCATGGAGAGGGTTTGAAGACTGACTGAATCTGTGTCTATAGGACCCCATGCAGAGGGTTCGAAGACTGAGGGAATCTACGTCTACAGGACCCCATGGAGAAAAATGCAATAGAAATAGCAAAATAGCAATAGAAATTATTTTGTATATTGACGCCTTGAGCGTAAATGTATCGAGCGTATTGATTTAGCAATCGAGAAATCATTACACAGATTGTACATTGTTTCCGAATTTCCGTGTGGTGTTACATTATAAAGAATCAGTACAGTACTCTAAATAGCCCTCTTATCGAGTTGTGCTGACAATAATACAGTCACTGAAGCCATTCAAACCAATCACCTCGCTCACCTTGCCTGGGATTTGAACTGGCAGTCCTTTGGTTTATCAGAACACCAAACAGCCTCCCTCAGACGCTTTCATCCAGAGACAGGGAGACCGAAAAGCGCATACAATCGGGTGAAAAACGAGGCAAAATCTAAGCCCATTCTTAAAAAATCAATTCGAACCCTGTTTACTGCGGAGTGTAGGCTCAAACAAAAGCAGTCTCGAGATGTTGCTGTTTACTAAGGCTGTAAAAGTGAAGGTGGACACACAAGAAGTGGGGTTTTGGCCATCAGTGAACGATATGGAGCTTCTCGGTGGGATGGGGGTTCAGTGCGAGAATACCAGCCTTCGTAGTCATAGCGATAGATGTGTACTTCGTGTACTGGATTCATCCCCATAGGGAAAACTGCGGACACATGACATATTAAATCAGAACGGAACGGCGTCACGTGTGTTTGAGAAAATTCACACGATCACAAATAGATTATGGTATTGTGGTTAAAAAAAAAATGAAACATTTACAGGTAGCCAATTAAACCATTCATGTAAATACAGTTCTGCAAAATATGACTGCCAGCTTGCCAAAGTTTTGATTTGATCCCAGCCCAGGCCACTGTGATTTCCCCTCGTGATGACGTCATGCTTAGCGTGTCAATGAGGAAAAGAGCCCAAAAACGGAGACGTTCACAAACCATGGCTGTTTTCTGCATGTAAGAACATAACATCATTTAGGAGCCGCAGATGTGGTCATTTGTGATCCAGGGCTGAATGAGAAATTGGCCTAGCACTGCACTGAGGGCTCAAAGAAATCCGCCATTTCAATGGATAATGTGGCAAAATGTCGACATTGTTCTCTGCACTGCTGTAGAAGACAGAACGGGATTTCATTACTGACCCCTTGCTAGGCAGCGGGATGGTAATATAAATCACTAAATAAAAACAAGGGACCGGAGGAAACACGGTTCATTTGACTTGTACCTGCTACGCTGGCTACAGCTGGAATCAAGGATGTTGATGAAATAGTTATTTGTGTTGAGATTATCCAGCTATTTTTAAACGAAGGTAGGTTATTTTCTCCTTCACATCTAATTACAAAACACGAATGAACAACCTGGGACCTTTTTTAGAAATCATACATTTTTATGTAGATACAGTTTATGTATCATGTATACATGTATATGTTTATAGTTTATACTTATACGTAGAAATTGTTAATGCAATAGTTGCGTAATAGTTAATGCAATAGTTAACAGTCCAGTAAAATAGGTACTCTTGTTGTAAAAAACATATTTGGTTTTAATATGTGGTATAGGTAAATTGTTGTTTCGGTGAAAAAAATCATCACCTTATAGTTTTTGTACAAGGTATTTTTGGCATGTAATTCAATATACCGTATATATATCCTGAGATGAGCATATGTGAGTCGATCAACACAATTTGTATTACAGTTAAATGATGGAATATTAAAAATTTGGTAAGTGAGGCAGTACGTTCCCCCAGCCAACCATCCCCAAAGTAATGGCCAGGGCGAAAGGATCAATCAGACCCTTTCTATTTGCGCCGGTGAATCACAGGAGGACCGGGACAAGGCTGTTAATGCCTCCAAGCAGGCTATATCTAAACTTATGAGAGCCATTTGTATGGTTTTGCAGTGTTAAATAAATACTTTAAACATGAAAAAGAAACAATTTGACATCGTTTCACATAAATGAGAAAGAAGAGGTCGTCCGGGCTAACAGAAAGGAGGTCAAAAAGCAGAACATTTGGAGAGCACCTGGAGAGATCATTACATGGTGAAAAACGTCTTAGAGAAGGGTGTTGCTATGTTGGCAGACGGTTAAGGAACCATTCTTTGCCAGAGAACAAAGATGTCTCACCTGAAGCATTCTTGAGACTTGAGAGGAAGAAGGTAGCTCTAACACAAAAACTAAAATAATTAAACCTTACACAAGACAGCGGCTGTCGATGAATCATAGCTTGCATCTCTTACAAACTTCGCCAGAAACAGGCGACTCATGTCCCAAAATCATAATGACAGAATGTATGCATTTTCTCAACAAAACTAATCTCGCTGCTGATGTATAAATATTTATTTCAATCCGGAGACGAGGCCCTGCAGCTCTCCAGCACAAGGGTAGGCTTCCCCTGCAGCATCTCTGTGCACTGGACAGGAAGGCTTGTTCATTCTGAGTGTGCGCGTGCGCTTGTGCCTCTGTGCGCTTGTGCCTCAGTGCCTCTGCGTGAGCGTGAGCGCGCCTGCCTCACTCTCCTGTCTCTGACTTCCAGATGCTACATCTGTCCAGATGTTACAAGCTATTCGCTGGCCGTATCCCATTTTAATCTGATACCTGATACAGTTGACCAATACAGGGACAATG